>JAJIBD010030952.1:152500-264757 GCA_021461705.1 Cryptotis parvus
TCTGCTGGGGTGGCGGTCCAGGGCTAGAACCTGCCATCCCTCCTGGGCACCTCATGAGCGGCTGGACACAGTGAGAGCCAGTAGCAGCTCTGCCCATGTCTGTCAGAAGTTACCTCTTTTCTACCCATCATAATATCCTTTCATTTTTTTCATAAACAAGACTTAATATTGATACCTCTCCCAAAAGAATATATTTCAGTGGACGTTAAAAGCTGAATCTAGAAAAAAGAAGAACTCTTAAATAGAATTTATCTATCCTTTTACCTATTCAATGAGTATTTGCTAAGAACACACTAGGGGAATAGAGAACATTCCATGTTCTGAGAAAATACTGCCAAGAAAAAGACACCAATTAAAAAGTTCTTTCTCGAAAGGACTAATACCAACCTAGAACTGAGCATTAAATACAGGCCAAAAAAATGCACATGATGGCCTCTAAGTGTACATAGTGCAATCCACAATGTGTAAGAGAAGGAAAAGAGAGGGAGAGAGAAAAGAGATAAAGAACCTCACATGGAAGCAGGCTATGGGAGTGGGGAGGGAATTGGGGACATTGGTGGTGGGAAATGGGCACTGGTGGAGGGCAGGGTGCTGGAACACTGTGTGACCGAAACCTCCAAACACAAACAATGTTATAATTGTATATCTCACGGTGGTAAAATAAAATATTTTTTAAAAAGTTCTTTCTAGTTGTTTTCTAGGAGTTAATGTTCTAGTGAGTTTTATGGCCAATTATCATTCACCAGAAAACTCTATAATATGCAATCAAAAGAAATAATTAACTGTTAGTCTATAGTTGAAAACTATGAATCCGTAGAGAACCTATAAATGTGAATATGCATCTTGGAAGTTTACTGAGCTGTATTCAAATCCTCCCTTTCTCACTTACTAACTAGTGCGGTAATCATGGGTGGCCACTGGGTAACAACTTTGTTAGCAAATAGTTATTGAAAGTTTTGCAGAAAACAAAGTGCATATCATGAGAAGGTTAAATTTTCAGCCTCCTAAACTTGGATTACTGTCTCGGTCCTTCTTTGGAAAACAGCCTCAGAAAATAGCTACAGCATTGTTTCATTTACTTGGTTCAATAGCCAAAACTGGTTGACTACTTAAATACATATAATTAAATATTTACTTTATTGATTAACTAACTGGTTACATTGTTTACTTCATGTGAACAATGAAGTTAGATTTGCAAATTGTAGTTGACCATCAAGTTCAAGTTCAAATACAGTACCTCCTGCTCTGCTCTTGCACTCCTTTCCCAAGATTTCTTTCTCCTCTTCCCTCCTCCTCCTCTTCCTCCTCTTCCTCTCTCCTTCTCCTTCTCCTTCCTCTTACTCTTCCTCTTCCCTTCCCCTTCCCTTCTCCTTCTCCTCCTCCTCCTTCTTCTCCTCTTCTTCTTCCTCTTCCTCTTTCTCTTTCTCTTTCTCTTCCCCTTCCCCTTCCCCTTCTCCTCCTCCTTCTCCTTCTCCTCCTCCTCCTCCCCCTTGTTCTCCTCCTACTACTTCTTCTTCTTCTTCTTCTTCTTCTCTCCTCCTCCTCCTCCTCCTGCTCTTTTTCCTCCTTCTTATGCTTCTTTCTTCTTCCCTCTCTTCACTTTCTCTGCTTTCTCTTCTTCCTTCTTTCTCTTGTTTCTCTTCTTCCTTTCTCTTCCTTCTCTTCTTCCTTCTTCCTTCTTTCTCTTCTTTTTTCTTTATTCTTCTTCTTTCTCTCCTCCTCTTCATCCTTCTCTTCTCCTCTTCCTTCTCCTTCTCCTTCTCTTTCTCCTTCTCCTCTGCCTCCTCTTCCTCATCTCCCTCTTCTTCCCCTCTTTTCCTCTCCTTCTCCTCCTTACTCCTCCTACCTCCTTCTTTTTCCTTCTCTTCCTCTTTTTTCTTTCTTCTACTCCTCTTTTTCCCCCTTCTAATACTTTCTCCCCCATTTTTATTTCTCCTATTTTTCATCCCCTTTCTTCCTCCTACTCTTCTATGTAAATTCTCCAAAACAATGTATTGCTATTCTTAGGATTTGATTTCATTATGCATAATTTCTGTTATGATAAGGCCTACTTTCTACCAACTAATCTTCAACATCCTTTGGTAACAACTAAGATGATTTTCTTAGGTAACATTTACAATCATATTTAGTTCTATTCATTAATAAACAAATTCTGTCTGGGTATGTTGCAGAAAAATTTAGTTTACGATAAATGCCTTTTACCCAAATTCTATAACATCAGAGTTCTTCCTAATCATTTTCATCTGAAAAACAAGAAACAAACCCACTCTTTGACCTTATGCTTCCTTCTGGCACATTTCTCTGTTGTTTATCATCACTAAAGTGACCATATGTACCTGTTTCCCCAGGATACATTGGTTTCACACCTGCTATCCTCAGATACAAAGTCTGGCTTAGCATTTGTCCCAGAGTTTTACATTTTTAAAAAAGTGATGTAATATTTCTACCAGTTGCTTCAAAATAAGTTTAAAAATGAGGTGATATCCTTCTTACTTTGTACCTCAAGCATCTGCCTTGAATCCAGAGCATTGTACGTAAGGAGTATGCACAGTTTTCATTTCAACAGTTAAATCTGAAAGACTGCTGTGGTGAGCTATCTCTGATTATTTTGTGGTCTAACATACCTCTGCCTGCCTTTTGGGACAGCCACATTCAGCTCGGACAGGGGCAGCAGAGAACTATTAACTTCTTTGAAACCAGGTGGTGCTGCTGTAAACCAGGCCTGGTGCACCAACCCATCAATCTATGGCCCATGCCATATACTGAGGGAGACCGATAGTTGTCAGCTCCCCAGGTCACAGTGGCAGTGAAAAAAAAATAATAAATAATAGGTTAGAATTAGACTCAAGAAAAACATATGAAAAACAGTTATGCCTTAAAACATATGAACTAGGGCCAGAGCGATAGCCCAGCAGGTAGGGCGTTTGCCTTGCATGCGGCCGGCCCGTGCTAGCCTGGGTTTGATCCCCGGCATCCCATATGGTCCCCTGAGCACTGCCAGGAGTAATTCCTGAGTGCATAGCCAGGAGTAAACCCTGAGCATCACTGGGTGTGACCCAAAAAGAAAAAAAGAAAAAGTATGAGCTATATGCTTATATTATTTGTTTACTATACATTTTTAATTTCATTGCTGGAAAGAGTATTGCAATGTCCTTTGTGGAAAAGCTCCTAGTAAGTGCTTGAAAAGCCCAGAGTCCATTCTCAGCAGTGTTTAGGATCTAGCAGGGCTAGACCCAGTGGCACTGGAGGACCAAGCAATTCTTGTGATGGAAACTCCAGCCTCCACAGGCAGGGCATACATGCTCTAACCCTTTCAATAACCTCATGGCCCAAAAAAATTTCACATTTTTTCAAGAAGCCCTTTGGTAATTTTAGGTAACATTGAACTCATGAAATGTCATGAAATGCTAATGTGTGATCAAAATGTTCTAAATTTACATCTTCCAAAAACTAGTTGGTAAAGAATATTTATTGACATTATGCCAAATATTAATGTATTAAAAAATGTTGACATTAACTTCTACCATTGAGTTGAGGTAGCTGAAAATCAGAAGATATATAAGCTGAAAACATATACATCTATGAAGCAAAACTTAATAATGAACTTAAGAGCCTAATCACTGTATCACTGTCTTCCCGTTCATCATCAATTTGCTCGAGCGGGCACCAATAACATCTCCATATGTCCTGTCTCATGCAAGTAGAGCCCAAGGGCACCTGCTTGCTCCAGGAATATAAAGAGCCTCAAACCATTCCATCAGGTCATGGGAATGAGGTCTATAATTGTTACTGGTATTAGGCATAACAAATACGACACAGGTAGCTTGCCAGGCTCTGCCATGCAGGGAGCATATTCTTTAGTCATCTGTAAATCCAGCAGTTATTGATGAACCGCACTGCCGAAATCTGCTGGCTGTGATAGGCTGGTCTGCTGGGTGGAGTTCTGACGAGGAGAAGACCGGATGTGGAATATGGAGGCCCTCATGGAGTGGGGGTCATCTGGCTTGTTGCGAGGTTCTGATGGGGTGGCGGGTCAGGTCTAGAACAGGTCATCCCTCATGGGCACCTCATGAGTGGCTGGGCACAGGGAGAGCCAGTTGCAGCTCTGCCTCATGTCTGTGAGTCTCTGGATCGGCATACCTGGGCCGGATTTAAAAAAGACTGCTGCAGGGTGGCTCTCTATGAGCCGGGCTGCGATATGGAAAATGGAGGCCCGCTAGGAGTGGGGGAGTCGTTTGGCTTGTTGCGAGGCTCTGCTGGGGTGGCGGGCCTATGCAGCTTCTGTGGCTGGTGCCTCCAGCTGGCTGGGCTCTGCTGACTCTTGTATCACTTGCTTCCTTCACGAAGCAGAAGATCCAGGAAGGAAAATGAAGGATTTGAGTGAGTCAGAGGTTTGAAGAGAAGGGAAGGATTCAGCAAGAGCCTAATACTCAAAGCAATGATTTTACATGCATAATAATAGGAGATAGATTTACCTATGAGGTGTGCCTCTTTATTTCCACTAGATGATTATTTTTCTACATTCATTTTTGCTTGTGTGTTTGAACCTTGGCTGGTTCTGTTCAGAGTCTACTCATGGCTCTATGCTCAGTAGTTGCTTTTGATTTTACCGGAGTCATTATGTTGCCGGGTACTAAGGCTGGGACTCCTACACACAAAGCACATTCTCCAGCTCATTAAGGTATTTCTCTGCCCCAATTTTGCCTATTTTTTATTCTAGTTTTTCTCTTACAGATGCAAAAAGGGAGATCATAGCTATTAATGTGAGGACTTTGTTGCAATAGCAGTTTAATTATTTAACTTACTTGGTGGAAACTTATTAAAATATTTTAGGGACTAGAGAGTAAACTCAAGGCTCTAGAACACATGCTTTCCATGTGGAGACCTGAATTTTACCCCGGCACCACACAATCCCTTGAAACCCCGGGTGTGATACTGATGATCCCTGAGCATCACTAGGTATGACAGAAGTAGACCACCAGTCCCTTGAGAACAATTTAGAAAATCCCGAAGAAACCTGTTAAATTATTTAGAGATTAATTCTAAAAATGTGAAATACTTAACATTACATTTTGAATACTAATGTAAGCCCACTCAAAGTTCACCACTGAAGAGAACATTCTTTAACAATTTGTCATTGTGGGGGCGGAGCGACAACACAGAGGTTAGGGCACTTGCCTTGCACATGGCCGACCTGAATTAGATCTTGGCATCCCATATGGTACCCTGAGCACTGCCAGGAGTAATTCCTGAGCAAAGACCCAGGGATAACCCGTGAGCATTGCTGGGTGTGACTCAAAAAAAAATACGTCCTTATGTCTTTGCTTTTTGTTTTGTGTCTGGAATCAAACATGTGAAGCACGAGCTTTACCACTGAGCTGCATTCCCAGTCTCTTTCCATTCTTTCTATCCAAAGGGGCATTATATGAGTTTCAAGTGTGCATTAGTATGTGCCAATCAACACGTGTACATATTAGATAAAGCTATTATGTGTACTTGCAGTAATAATACAGAAACAAATATGGTAGAAAGCAGTGTCATGATGAAGTACAGTTTTGCTGCTAAATGAAGAAACTGTGGCAGGTGTATGCTAGGAATTAGTTCTGATGCTCCCATAGCTTATAACTGCAATTATGCTGAGGATGGAGCAGAGCACTGGCCTTGCATGCATGAGACTTTGGTGTCAATCTTCAGTACAGTGGGAGTGGGGGGAAAGGAGTTGAGGGAGGGGAAAAGCAGACACATAGCTCATAATTGCAAACCAAGGTTGCAGTAATGTACAAATCACAACAAAACATTTTTGTTTACACGAAGCAACTAGACAAACTAATTTCAAAACAAAATTTATTTTAGTATAGCAGTGAAATCTTTACTGCCTAACATCAGTTGAAATTTAGAAATGCCTTTTCTGAAATATTACTTTAAAAATCAATTAAAATGTCCTGCAGTGGTAGTGTCCTTTTTTATAAATGAGTTCACCAAATGTTGATTGTTTTGTTAGAAATCAGCTGGAAATCTCTCTAATCAAAGCATTAAACACAAGCAGCACACACACGAAAAACCTTCAAGTGATGAGCTTTTTAGAAATCGCAATGATTGAAAATAAAGCTTACAAATATAAAGGCATTGAAATTGATCTCAACAAAAGGCAAAAAGGTCTAAATTTATCAAGTGATTGAGCTATTCTTGTAAATTCAGTTATGAAACTCTGTATTTATATTTTAGACTCTCTTAACTTGGAAGGAGAATATTTTGAGAGAGCACCTTTTGTTACATGGAATAAAATTCATAGTTCTTTTCGTTCATTTGGTTTGGGTTTGGATTTGGGGCCTCTTTGAGGGGTTCTCAGGCTCCATTCCTGGATCCCTGCCTGGGGCAGAGGGAAAAGGGGAACGGTGTCAGGATTAAATCTGGGACCCCCACCATGTGTTTCTTTTAATTCATTTCCTCTCCCTTTCCTTCATTGTTGTTGATGGTGTGTTGTTGGTGGTGGTTTTTAGGGTGTGGATGGTGGGTTGAGCCACACCCAACAGTATTCAGGTATGATCAAGCAGTGCTTGAAGAACCATATATCATGCCTGGAACTGAACCATTTGCAAGTTGAGTGCCATAATCCCCGTGCTATCTTGCTGACCCTCGAGTTGTTGTTTATGACAGTGTTGTGGTAACTGGGGCTGCACATATGGTTTCCTTGTGACACACATTTTTAGAAGTGGTGCTTACTGGAAGTCACATATCAGATCGCAGTGCTTGCACCCTTGGCCACGGTGCTCACAGAGCTTTGTGCTCTTTTCATTGTGGTACCTGCACCTATTGCTCTCTCTCTCTCTTAGTTGAGGCACACAGGTGATGGTTGTAGTACTCGGTGGGAATTGCTGTGATTTCCACACATATGCTCACCAGGGGTTGTACTTTCAGGCTGTAATGCTAGTCATCTTTTTAGTTGCACTGCTCAGGCAGCGCCACACCCCTTCTTTTGTGGTACTTACACTCCTGGAGGTAGTACAGCCAAAGGTAGCTTCCAGGACTGGGAACGACAGACAGTTTGGCTCTGGGAATTTCAGGATTACACTCTGCCCTTGTGAGATTCCAGGGATTTAAACGTGGGCCATATGAGTGCATGCAGGTGCTCTAAGCTTTTGGTTAAAACAAAATAAATAAGACTCATTCTTTTACAACAATGAAAACAAATTGAGAAAAACCTATGATTTTATGGTATGGAAATTTGTATGATAGCCAAAACTATGTAAGTGAAAATGAGTACATTTGAAAGTTTTGTCTTATAATAATAATTGAAAAGAAAAATAATTTGATCAAAGGAAAGGAACAATAACTGCAAAAAAATGAGCTCAAGTATTTAAATAATCTATTCATCTTCTTTTTAAAAAATATTTTACTTGAGGGAGGTGAGAAATAATATAGCAGTTGGGGGCCAGAGCAATAGCACAGTGGGTAGGACATTTGCCTTGTATGCAGCCGGCCCCAGTTTGATCCTAGGCATCCCATATGGTCTCCTGAGCACTTCCAGGAATAATTCTTGAGTGCAGAGCCAGGAGTAACCCCCTGAGCATTGCCGGGTGTGACCCAAAAAGAAAAAAAAAGAAAGAATACAGCAGTTAAGGCACTTACTTTGCTCACAATAAACCCAGTTTCAATTCCCAGCATTGAACGTGGTCTGTCTGAGCACTTCTCAGGAGTAAGCCCTGAGTATAAAGCCAGGAATAATTTCCGAGCACAGCCAGGGTACATTGAGGACAATCTTCAAACACAACTGTGTGAATTAAGGATGACCTCAAAATTTACTCCAAATTTACCACATATCCCAGGACCAGTAAAGAGAGGATATCAGAGTTTGTCTTTATCTAGCACCTATGTCTAGCCAGGGATTGCCCAGTGTTAGAGCTGTCTCCTTGCATATGTGGTGGCAGGAATTCAGTTCCCAACACCAGCTGGTCTTCCAAGCACATCAGGAAATTTCCCTGAGCACTGTGCACTGAGTCAATCCTTAGCACAGCCAAATGTGACTCCTCCTCAATGTTTTTTAAATAAAACTGCATTTTACAAATAAAAATTAATAATCTGTCACAATTTGTAATTTTCAATCATAAAATCCAACACTGAAGAAGATTGTAGGAAATAATTCAAAGGGTTGATGCATATGTTTTACGTGCAGGAGACTTTTTCTTAAAAATTAACTTTGGACCATACCTTGTAGGGATCCAGGTTGACTCCGTGTTCTATGCTCAGAGGTCACTTCTTACAAAGCACAGGATGCCAAATATGGGCCTGGGATTGAACCTGGGTTAGCCAAAATATGGCAAGTGCCTTACCCTCTGTACTATCACTGTGGTCCCTGAACAGAAGAGGTTTTTATCTCGAGCACCATGTGGTCCCATGAGAGCCACCAGGTGTGAACCAGAACAAGGAAAAAAAAGATTGTGGGCAATTTTATGCAAAATTTTTCAGGTAAAAAGGCCATATCAGAAATAGTATATACTTCAGAAAATGACAGTAGTACAATTAAAAGGTCTTTCATATCTGAGAATTCTACAAATATGTATTTTGTCTCTGTTCTATTTTTCTTAAAGACTGTTTAATGAGGATTAATTAATTTGCTTTACCACACCTAGTAGCTTTATTTTTTAAAGTGTATTGTAAAAAACACCAGTTTATTAAACCACAGTAAATATTTCAAAAGTATTGGTTGCAAAGTATAATTCATTCAAAATAAAATTATTTCCAAATTTTTATCATTTTTCATCAAATTGCATGCTTAAAAGGATAGATATCAAACTATATAAATTAATCTCCATTAACTTGACTTTTATAAGACATGATGTTATATATTCTTAGTAACAATATACCATTCCCCACTCACCAAAAAAGTGTTTTGAAGGTGAAACTATTTGGGTGGAGAAAAACTTTTCATGTGTTATTAAGTATAATCTCTCAAATGAGATCACCTACCATTTAGTCTGGACCCCAAATCTAATGGCAGGTGTATTTATAAGAAGAAAAACACATAAGCCAGAGAGAAATAAGTAATGAAAAGAAAGGTAGAAATTGAAGTGATGTTCCCACAAGCCAAGGAAAGCAAACAGTTGCCAGCACCCAACAGAAGCTAGAATACAAATATGAAATAGATTTTTCCTCAGAGCCACCAGAAGGAGCCAATGCTGCTAACACCTTAATTTTAGATTTTTGGCTTTTGAAATTATGAGAGAATAAATTTCTATTGTTTTTAGAAAACAATAAAAATTTCAGGGATCACTCTTGGCTCTGCATTCAGAAATTACTCCCAGAAATGTAATCAAACCCTGGTCAGGAGCCTGCATGCAAGTGCCTTACCCACTGTGCTATCTCTCCAGTCTGGCCTAACACAATCCTTTTTATCTCCTTTCACAGTCTTCAGTATTTGGTGTTACTTGCTTAATTATTTGTACAGAAGCTTCTTTTCTGTCTCCAACCCCTTATGTGTAGGCACAATGATTCAACTTATTATATTAAGCAGTGGTTATACATGACAAACTCAGAACAGTATCTGCCAGTATTAGAAATGCAATGAATATTTGCTAAATGAATTAATGTTGTTTCAACACTAACCTCCTCTTGAGACATTTTCTTCTTTCTTTTTGATGACTTAAGCTCTTTGTTAAATGGAAACCATGCCTATGCCTGTTTCATTCATCGCTTTACCCCCTACCATAACCAATTAACATAAGGCATTGGTATTCATGAATTAACCATATCTGGGGCATCTAGACAACCTTTAAGCAGAGCAATTTCATTTATTTCTCGAAACAAATTGAATAGCATTGTCTTCATCCTAGAAATGAGAAGAGTAAAATTAGGAACTTTTCAGTTAATCTGGTAAGACCACGAATTTTAAAAAGTGATGGAGTCAGGATTTAAATGCAAATTTCCCTAATTTCAAATACCATGTCTGTGCAACTGATCTATCTTCCTTACCCATAAAAGTGTGAAACGCAAAAAGGTTCAGGCCGGAGTGATAATACAGGCGTTATGGCACTTGCTTTGCATGCAGCTGGCCCCAGGCCCTGACCACCACCAGGCATCAACCCCAGGCACCACAAGAGCCATCCCTGAGCACAAAGCCAGGAATAAGCCCTGAGCACTTCTGGATGTGACACCCAAAAATGACCTAAAACAAATAAAAACTTGGGGCGGGAGTGACCGTACAGCAGGTAGGATATGTGTGCAGCTGACCCAGGGACCCAGGGTGGAGCCCCTGCACCACATACGGTCCCCACAACCCACCAGGACAGATCTCTGAGTGCAGGGCCAGGGGTAACCTATATGAAAAAAAAAATAAATTAAAACTTCATTAAAGTATTCAGAACAGAGTCCTTACTCTTTTTTATACTCATCGCTTGCTGTGTGGGCTGCCACTACTAAAGAGTCTCACCATCGTGCCTCCTAAAACTGGAGATCAAGCATTTTGTGCTCACAAGAGACAAAAAGAATGACACACCCACTAAGACCAAGAAAAGCAAGGACAAGCCACAGTTTCAAAATGCAGTGCAGCTGACACCTTTATGCTTCAGCCACACAAAAAGTCAAAGAGAGGTGGGGGAACAGGAAGTGTTTTAGTTTTCCTCTTCCCTGCCCTGCTCGGCAGTGCGGATGGTAGACCTGGGATTATGACTTTAAGACACATCCCTGCAGAGCCAGCAAATGCTTGCATTTGGCAGTGTGGGGTGGTGCCTCACACACCCACAAGGCCCTAGCGACTTATTTATTTTTATTTCCTTCACATAATTCCAGATAATCCAATATTCCACAAAAAGAACATTTTCCCTCTATCTTCTAGAGACACTAGGCTGGCTAAAGAGAACTCTACAGGTCAGAGCACAAGCTTTGTATGTAAAGGTCTGAATTCAGTCCCTGGCACTGTCTATTCCTTGGGGTGCTGAGCATAAGTAGCCTTTAAGTACCACTGGACGTGCTCCCACAACAGAGAGAGAGAGAGAGAGAGAGAGAGAACTTTTATGAATATCACTGATAAATACTTCTATCCAAGCACACCCATCAGCTACACTTCAGAAAGGTGGACTTGTCATGCCAAATACAATCAGGAGCCTGTGAGAGTTGAGTAGTTTCAAAATGCAGTACTCAGGAGAACATGGGCGTGGGCATTGGGTGCTGTTCAAATTGAAGATTCCTGGACGTGAGCACTGTATTCTGCTTCAATGGAATGACTTGCTGCCCAGGAATCTGCTTTGTTGAACAATCAATGTAGCAGTTCGAGGTTGCAGGTAGGTGGTGGTTAAGCCGCCTTTGAGAATCCATGAAAGCAGCATCAAAAGGAGAAAGGGGTAGAATCAGAGGGGCCGGAGGTGCCAAAGTCAACTTCTGCTGACTTCTAGACTGTGCCAAGGGCTGGCCTCGGTGGGGAGGCATAATTAGTGTGGGTAAAGGGATTTCATATCTTTGGGTGGAAAACCATCTGTGTGTGCCAAATATCAATATTGTGTTTCATCTGAGCTTCTCTGTTGGCTTTCTCCTGCCACACCTTTCAAACTGTGGTGATGGGAACAATAACAAGCCTGTTATTTGGTTCCCTTGGAACTATTTTTTGTGTATTTCCCCTCCCAAATCATACGTTCATTGTTATATTCATTTAAATTTGTTAGCATGATGTGACTGAATCAAGCAATGACATGTATTTACTTAGTATCTGTCACTATGATCTTCCTTTTTCTTTTCTAACTGCAAAATTTTTCCTTTATACGGTAAGTTTCTAAGTAGCTTAAAGCACCTCACATTTTGCTCCTACTAACAACATGAAGTTTCATAAGTGTTATAGGTAGAAAGAACAAATAGTTTCCTCACCACATCACCTTCATTTCATAAGTAAGGAAAGTGAATCGAAAGAGACAAAGTTTGCTCTCTAACTTTGGGGCGATTCCCTTATGATAGAAAATGGGTGAAATAGATAACAGAGAACTGGACAAAGAATCTGGTACTGACTGTGGCTCATTCTGGCTGGCTGTTTGGCCTTAGAAACCACTTGCCTTTCAAGTCTCTGACTTGTGTGAAAAGCAGAGTCCGGTCAATGAATGCCAGTACCCTTTCCCAAACCAATCTTGATGAGACTGTGTAATCACATCATTCCCTTGAAGAAGAGTTCAACAAAATGGAGTCAATAGAAATGCAGCCAATTCTTGATAATTTCTTCTAGGAGAGGAAAATATTTCTGGAATCATCCGAAAGCTATGTTTTTCTCCTTAGAGCTCAGTAAGGAGTAATGAAATTACCAAGAGTAAGAAGACCCAAGATAGAAAGATCTGAAACCCTTTCAGTCTTTCTTCATACAAAACTTTACATGAAACTGAGCTCTGCCATCATGTTTTGCTTATTATAACTCATACCTACTGAGAGGGGAAAGGAAGGAAAATCAGTGAATGGATATTTTTTATTGAAATTCTTCCTTGTTAGCTGATCTAAGCAGACAAAAAAGACTTTAAGCCTCAAGTCCCTCAAATTTCCTATTCGTCAACATATTGAGCTTATAGATAATCAACTAATGGGTGGATTTGTGCAATTATTTATGAAGTATCTATTAGAAGACCAGAACTGGACTAACTGCTATAGGGAATCCCAAATAATTGGACACATGGGCCCCCAAATTCAGAGAACAATAACACATATGAGAAAGACATATATATACATATATACTCACTTAGTCACTTGATCACTTGACATCCGTTGTTCATCGATTTGCTCGAGCGGGCGCCAGTAACATTTCCCTTGGACCCTATCACATGCCATTGTAGCCCAATGGCATCTGGTTGCTTCAGGAATATGAAGAGCCTCAAACTGCTTGTTCAGGGTCTTGAAGAAGTCTGACCATCTTGTAGGTGGGCAGCCACATGATCTTTTGAGGTCCCATGGGATCCAGTCGGTAATGGCTCTAGTCCAGCTGTCATCTCCAAATCGCATTACATGTCCGGCCCATCTGATTTTTGATGCCTTGGCAAACAAGACAGCGTCCCTGACTCTGGAATAGCGACGGAGGTCGGAGCTCCGGATTCCTTCTCTCACTTGAGTGAGGCGTGATATTCCAAGCATAACTCTTTCGATTCCTCTTTGGGAGACCCGAATAGCATTCTCATCCTGCTTTCGTAGGGCCCAGGTCTCTGAGGCGTATGTTAATGCAGGGAGAACGGTGGAGTCAAAGAGATGTCCCGGAGCCGGAGGTTCTTTGTTTTTGGGCTATTTCTTCAATGTTTTTGAAGGTAGTCCGTGCCGCTCTCTTCCTCCTGCGCAGCTCAGGTTTTAGGTCGTTTATCATATTGACTTCTCGACCTAGGTATATATAACTGCTGTATTCAGAGACGTCTGTTCCATTGAGAGTGAATGGGGCCTCCGGAACTAGTTCATTTTTCATGAACATAGTTTTGTTGAGATTCAGCTGTAGACCTATCTTTCCACATTCTCAGTCAAAGTCAGCCAGCATTTGTGCCGCTTGGCTAATGTTTTGTGTTATTAGAACGATGTCATCAGCGAAGCGGAGGTGGTGTAGTTGCCGACCATCTATCTTCACTCCCATTCCTTCCCATTCTAATTGTCGCATGATGTTCTCGAGGGTGGCGCTGAAGAGTTTTGGTGTAATGGTATCTCCCTGCCGAACCCCTCTTTTTGACATTGATGATCACTTCTTTATAGAATGGTGAGATCCTGGTGGTGAATCCGTAATACAGCTCAAGAAGGATCTTGATGTATCGGGTTTTAACGCCCTGTTTGGCTAGGGCTTCAATGACCGCTTCAGTCTCCACAGAATCAGACTTTCTTTAAATCAATGAATGTGAGACACATACATATATACATATATGCATATGTACATATATACATATATGTATGTGCGTATATATATAATATTTTAGTTGGGGAAAATAAAATCATATTCACCAATAGAATACATGCCGACAATTTTATGCTGATTTGAAAGGAAATATGTAAGAACAGAATATTTTTCTCTAATTTTTTAAAATACTTCATGCAATATTCCAGTAAAGTATTTCATTTCATTTGTCTTGCATCCTATCTACTTAGTATTTCTTATGGTACTAGATTCTAGAGTTTTCTAAACAGATTGCATAGATTTGATCTGGGTGCTGCAGCAATAGTATAGCTGGCCGGACATTTGCCTTGCATATGGCTGACCTGGGTTTAGTTCCTAGCACCACGTTATGGTCCCCTGAGCACTTCCAGGAGTGATCCCTGATCAAGAAATAAGCCAGGAATAAACCCTGAGCACTGCCAGGTGTGTCCCCAAAAAAGAGATACGATCTGAAAATGCTTTAATGAAAATCTTCCTTAGGAAAAAGAGAGAGAAACAGAGATAGAGAAAGGAGAAAATGTGATTAGAATCTCCAAATTGGGTTCATCATCTGACTAGCTTGCATTATGACATGGCTTGAAAGCCAGATCAGAGTCGGCTTTGTTAGAAGACAGTGTAATGCTATTCAAGATTAGGTTTCAGAGACAGCTCAGAATGTTTTAAAAATCTTATTTCCAAGTTCCCAAGGGAAGTCCATTTTTTAAGATCAGTCCTTTAACATGTTTTTGAAATCTTTTGTAAGTTCTAAAGAAATATTTTCAAATCGGGCTGGACAAAGAACAGAGTTTCTTAATGGAAGTTTCGCTTCACGCCTGAAAATTAGTTAGGAAAATGGACAAATCCTATGGGTTTTGTCCTCTTAGAGATTATTTTTTTCATAAACAAAGGAGAAGGTCCCTATAATGGAAAACTAGTTCCAAGATATACAACTTAAGAGAAATATGGGAAAGGAATTATTTTTCTCCGAAATTCTTTCCTTCCTTCTTCTTTTCTAAATGATTATTTCTGTGGGTTTTTTCCCTTCCCAATAGAACAATAGACTTTTATTTCTACAAAATAAACCATGCAAGCAATCATAAAATACTTCCCTAATGGAAGACAGATAAAAAGAGAGAGAACCCACTCCCTAACAAAAAACAAGGAATATCTCCAGCTTTGTACATATTCAAATGGAAAAAAATAAAGTGAGCTTTTAACATAATGATTTTACTGTTTAGAGCATTCCATCCCCATATTCACATTTTGAAACTTGTGCCAAACTACTCAAAGGTAGTAGAGGATACGTGAGGAAGATCAGAGAACAAGTACTTCTTGGCATCCCAGCTTAACTGTGCCACAGGCACAGATTATGAAATAAAAGGTTTTTCCTCAGGTGAAAAGGTGTGTCTGTTTGTACCTTGATTACCAAATCTTCTATTTGAGTTCTGTTTTCAACTAAATGATCAGAACATCTCATTGCAGAGAGATGGTGGGTAACATTGTGAAGTAGCCAGTAATACTGAATGCTTACGTTAGACCCTACACAATCTATGAGTTGATCTTCAATACATTTCTCCCAGGAAAATACTACAGGTTTACCAATCAGAAGCTGAAGGCCAAATGCTAAAATAATTAACCCAGGCTCACTAAACTTAGAACTGGGACCACCATTTAGAGTCAGTTATTTCTAAAGCAAAAGCTAGTCTTTGTCTCTACCAACACCTCTCCAATAAGAGGGTTCAGAACACGTCACCTATCATGTTTGTATATTGATTTAGTTTGAAGTAAAAATACTGGGGAAATAGCACATGAGAAATGCCTTCCTGATCTCCCCCTTTCTACCTAAAGTTAGGGCAACAGTTCCCTTGAGAAATCTGCCTTCTTTATACCATAAAACAAAGTATATCTTATCACTAGAGATCAGTTACTGATGTCAAGAGCTTCTTGAACCCCAAAACCTATGAAAGTAACCACATCTGGGCTAGAGAGATAGTACATGGAATAAGGTGTGTGCTATACATGAAGCGCACCCCAGCTCCATCCCTGGTAGCACATGTGGTCTCCAAGCACTGCCAGGAATGTTCCCTAAGCACAAAACCAGGAATAGACACTGAACACCATTGAGTGCACACCCCCAAAATAATAACTAACTGAATAACCAGATATTTGTTATATTCCCTCATCTATTTCTTAGTCATTGTCCTACAACTTATTGCCACGAGGCTAAGCCCCTTTTTTCTCATTTCCTTCTCACAATTTATTATTTTTGAAGGAATATATATGCACCTTAGGGTCTAATGGATTGAGGGATATTAATTTTCCTTTAAAGAATCTCATGCGCATATAAAAATATTAAATAAACTTGCATGTTTTTCTCTTGTTATTCTGTTTTAGATCATCTTGACTCTTAGGCCTAACCTGAAACACAAGAGGGAGAAGAGGAAGTTATTCCTTCCTACAGCATCCACCAAAGATATTGCACTTCTCTAGGGTTTTCCTATCATGAAGAAAATACAAACAATTCACATCATTTGTTAATGATTTAATATGTTATCTGTCCAAGAATCATACTGGAAAAAATAATATTTTAACTTAAGTCTCCAGGGGCAACCTTTCAAAGCATCCGGAAAGGAGGGATTTTTTAAGGCCAACGTGAAATTTAGTCAATGTATTTCAAACCACCCCACATGGGGCTATTGTGTTGCATAACTTCAGAGTCAAGAACATTTTAAGCTAGACAATGTTGGTCCTCTGAATTGTACAGGGAAGACAACTTGTTTTCTGAGCACAGGGGACCATGCACCAAGTAACTCTCCTTTACAAGAAATGAAAAAAAACCTTAGTGATCATCCCTATTCATATCCTTATACACTTGCTTATTTTACAGAAATTGAACCCTGGGAGATTAACTGCTTTAAGAATACCAGAACAGGGACCAGAGTGATAGCACAGTGAGTAGGGTGTTTGCTTTGCATTTGGACAACCTGGCTTCAATCCCCAACATCCCATATGGTCCCCTGAGCACTGTCAGCTGTAATTCCTGAGTGCAGATCCAAGAGTAACCCCTGAGCATCGCCGGGTGTGACCCAAAAAAGCAAAAAAAAAAAAAAAGAATATCAGAACAAAATTCATAATAATTCTCAGTAAAGGTTGAAGGACAGATGTGGGAGAAGGGCAAGGAAACCAAGCTGAAAAGAGGCTAGTTTACAAGTTTACAATTGGATGTCATAGATGTGTAAAACAAAACAAAACAAAGCAACGCCAAACAGAAAACCCTTCTACTTTTTTTTGCCCACTTTGCAACTAATTAGCCTCTCAAAAGCCCAAGGATTGACTTGATATAACAAATTTTTTTTCTCGGATCCATGCAATAGAGTCATAATTCCAGACACAATTTTTCCTTCTCAGAAACAAATCATGGATATTTTTAACCCCAATTTTGTCAGCTCTAAAATATAATTTTTGTGTATCCAATTATTCCTTATAGAGTATTTTAACCTTAGAAAGATGGCCATTTTGAAATTTTTGTTTAATCTCCTAATTACAAACCTAGAGCTTTGCAGTAGTGACTTTTTTTAAACATTGTGGATTCCCAGAGAAGTTTCATGTGTTTTTCTGTGAATTACTAGATTACCTATCGAAGAAAATGCTAAATCACCAGAGAAGTTAATATGATTAAAGGACTTAGGGTTAATTGTCCTCTCTCAGACTTCTTTGTTGATTTCTCCCGAAGCATGATGCAATTCCCAAGTTTTCCTTGAAAATAGGGTTCTACTAATTTAATAAAAATATCCCAATGAATATCAACTATCAACATTAGGAGCTCTCTGTTTCCCTAATGTTACTTTGGAGAACTTCCTAAGAAGTTTCAACATTGAAGATATTTATGTTTAGTAGATTGCTCAAGAAAGTAATCACAGTCATAATTTCTATGAATATGCAATCTAGAATTGCTGTGCAAAACATGGACAATAGAGCCGCAGCCATTTCAGCAAAACAATGATTTTGTGGAAAGAATGAAGCAGATGTTGATACAGGCACTATTAAGTGCAAAGCTTGGGAACTGAAGGGGAGGAAAACCTCGATGAAGGATTCCAGCGTGTTGTTGAAGAGTTCTCTTTCTGGTACTCTTTTGACTGTGATTCTTCCCTCTCCAGGATAAAGTTGCAGGTTGGCCACCTTCCTAAGGAGCTCAAGAACCACTTTTAATCCAGATCTTTGTTATTTCCATATGCGATGACTTTCATAATGACAGTGAAAAGACAGGAATGAGCAAGATTTAGGGAGTAATGTAGTCTTCAAGATCTTGTTCACTCATACCTTTATGCACCTATACCTATATATGTCTCAGTCTTCAAACGTGGCATGAGAAGCCTTTGTGTTTGACGCAAGCATTTCTCAGTAACAGAGTACAGTTCCGTATGGGTTGGAAAAAGCTCTTGAGTGTTTTTCTTTTTTTTAAAGTATTTTATTATACCACCATGAGATATACAATTACAAAGATATACAATTACAAAGTTCATATTTGGGTTTTGGTCATACAGTGTTCCAGCACCCATCCCTCCACCAGTGCCCATCTCCCACCACCAACGTCCCCGGTTCCCTCCCCCCCTCCCCCAGCCCACCTCCATAACCGGTTCTTTATTTCTTTCCCTTTCTCTCTCTTTCTCTTTTCCTTCCCTTCTAGACTATGGATTACAGAACATACATTAAAGGATTGTCATGTGTATCTTTTTGCCTGTATTTAATGCTCAGTTCTAGGTTGGTATTAGTTCTTGAGTGTTTTCTTATTGAAAGAAACTTTCAGAAAGCTTCCATGTTGGTCTTGACCACCTATACTGCTTGCAGAGTGGAGAAAGAGTCTGTCAGTGGAAAGCATGTGTGTGCTTGTGTGTATGTGCATTTGTGTGGTTGAATGCCCAGGGAGGGAACTAAAGACAAGAGAGAGGCCTCGCCCCTACCACTCAATTCACAGCCCATCAAAACAAAACAATTGTGTTGAAAAGTGGCAGATTACCACAGTCTGACTTCAGTTTGGTTTTCTAAGTATGTGCTTATGGCGTGGACATAGAGTTGATAGTCACTGGCGAGGTTAGAAGAGTTTGCATCATCTAGAAAGGAATTTGAGGGAACCTCATGAAGTCTCACAGCAAAACACTTTCCCAGCACCAAAGATAACAGTGTTCCCATCCCACCAATGGGGACACCACCCTGGACACTACCACAAAGTAAGCTTCCATGACAGGAAATTGAAAGTGATAATACTGGTGACATGGTTCATGTTTTGAAAGAAGAAAATTTTCAGAGACTGTGATGAGTTACTGAAAGATTTAAAATCCTTCACACAACATGCTCTGAGACTATCTGACTCTAGTTTGAAAACCTTGCTCAACTGATTTTTTCTTGTATTTCGGGCCAATCCCCACAGTGCTTAGTTCTTTTGGCCCAGTGCTCAGCAATCACTCATGGACCCGTGCTCAGTGATCACTTCTGGAAGTGCTCAGGAGACTGTATATGGTGTGGGATTGAACCTGTTATCTGGGATTGAACCTATGTTAGCATCATGTAAAGTAAGCACTTTACCCACTGTACTATTTATCTGGTCTCTCAACTGATAGACTTTTGCTTCCTATAGCTTTGAAATTGAACAAGTGTTCCTTCCAGGTTCTTCATAGGAAAGACTTATCCAGTTACTATTTCAACTCAAAACTTACTAATATATTATGTACCAATCACATGATATGATTGATCATAACATGAACATGATTCCTGTTACAGAGGCAAAACTGAAATTTAAATAAACATGGTATGAAATGCTTTAAAAACATTATAAGATGCTAAGATGCTAGAGTGGATGTCAGGACAAAACTATTGCACAAATTTTAAATCAGATTTCCAAGTAAATTTCTTTCCTAAAATAATTCTCAGAGCTGCGCAAGCGGCTGGGGAGACTGGAGCCAGGCTCGCGCCGAGCCCAGCTGACGATGGGATCCCGAGGAGGGCAGATGGGTTTTGGGTGTTGGCCCATCGCCTCTGGGGGTCCCGGAAGCAGCCGGATGAAACTCGCCCATCACACTAGCCACCATCTTCGCTGTCTGGACGCTGAGAAACTGACCCACGACCAGATCAACAGAGCAAGACCAGTTCGAGCCCAGGTAGGCGGCTCCCAGAAGCGGGAATCACTGGGAATTCGCCAGATGGAGTCAGGGTTAAGCCACTCCCCTCCATTTTGTCGAGTCTGGTGGACCCGCCCAGGAGCCGCCCGGGAACCAGTATGCAGAGCTGCGCAAGCGGCTGGGGAGACTGGAGCCCGGCTCGCGCCGAGCCCAGCTGACGATGGGATCCCGAGGAGGGCAGATGGGTTTTGGGTGTTGGCCCATCGCCTCTGGGGGTCCCGGAAGCAGCCGGATGAAACTCGCCCATCACACTAGCCACCATCTTCGCTGTCCAGACGCTGAGAAAATGCCTCACGACCAGATCAACAGAGCAAGACCAGTTCGAGCCCAGATCGCGCAGTCGCTGCGGCGCTAGGTCCACTAAAAATAGTGAAACAGTAATGTCTTTTAATGCACTGTATTCCACGAAGAGCAGGAAAGTTTATCGGGAAGGAGATATAAAGATGAAAGAAATGACATACAGAATCTGCCAAGTAGTTGAGGTGCGGGAGGGGGAGGGAGGTGGGGACATTGGTGATGGTAGATGGGTTTGGGTGGAGGGATGGGTGTTGGAACACTGTAGATCCAAAACTCCACATGAGCATCTTTCAATTGTATGTCTAAAATGGTGTAATAATATTTGGGGGGGGGAATAATAAAATTAAATAAAAAAAAAATAAAATAAAAAAAAATAATTCTCATTGGCCATGTGGTAGTGGTTATTACTAGAATTCCTCAATAGAGTACTCAATTCATCTATAAGTCCCTAATTTAAAATTTCAGAATATAATGAGGGCATCATTAAACAAGTAACTGAGCACCTGCTATGTATATAGATGATTCATCTTTAGAGTTCTGGAACAGTAACCATTGGTTTTATAAACTATAATATATCCTAAAGTTTTCAAATATTAAGAAGAAATATGTGAATCTATTGCTTGTTATTTTTTGCTCAGATCTCTGGAAAGAATTTGACAAGAGGATAGGTAGAATACCTAAAATAAAAAACAGAAACCACCTTACTGATCCAGGGAAATTTTACATCAGCATATCAAATTATATCCAAATAGCTAATATGAAAATTGCTTTCCAGATTCCGTAGCATAATCAAACAATAACAAGAAAAAGTTCCTTCAAAATACGATCTAAGTAAGATAACCAACAATGTTTATCTTCCCCTGAGCTATTGTGATGATTAATAAGATAATGTTCACAAAGAACTTTGAAGGAGTAATATAATGTTCTTTGAAGCATTACCATTTTTTATGAATGAGTTTTTTATTTTGACAGCTGCCAATTGCACCAAAACCACAGCAAACCCTTGCTTGTCCCCACAAAAGGAACAAAATATAACATGAGAGAAGATAGTGGATGGTGGCAGATAACCTGCTCCATCTAAATCCTATTTGAGACATCGATATAGATAAAGCAACTAAAAAATAACTGGAGTGACAAGCAGTGCTGAGACAGGACCAAACTCGGTACAAAAATAAACATAAGATGAATACACATTTCAAAAATTCAAATAAGTTGACAATACCAACTTAAAGTAAATGATATCGGGCCGAGCAATAGCACAGCGTGTAGGGCGTTTGCCTCGCATGCAGCCGACCTGGGTTCGGTCCCCAGTATCCCATGTGGTCCCCCGAGCACTGCAGGAGTAATTCCTGAGTTCAGAGCCAGGAGTAATACCTGAGCATTGTCGGGTGTGACCCCAAAAAGTATAGATAGATAGATAGATAGATAGATAGATAGATAGATAGATAGATAGATAGATAGATAGATAGATAGATAGATAGATAGATAGATAGATAGATAGATAGATAGATAGATAGATAGATAGATAGATAGATAGATAGATAGATAGATAGATAGATAGATAGATAGATAGATAGATAGATGGATGGATACATAAATGAATGGATGAATAAATAAGTAAATAAAATGCTATTGAATTTATTAATTTGTTCCCTTAAATTTGTTTTTATCGAGATAGCATTGATTTACATTACTGTGAATGTTTATGTCTTTAGGAATCATAAGGTACCACACATACCATGACCACTACTGAAGGAGAAATAGTCCCAACTATAGTCCACTGGATCCCTCTCCACCCTTTTAGCCCCTTCCTCATGCTTGGTAACCTCAGTAATGTTGTTTTATGGTTCACTGTCATTAGACACTGTCAATTTCCTTCTTTATATGTGACATGAGTAAAATTCATGCACTATTTTTCTTCTTTTTCTGGCATATGATCCTGTATGTTCAGTTCCATAAATGTTGTGTAATGCAAGATTCCATGTTTCTAACAGCTGAGTAAATGTCCCATTATATATCTATACCACATCTTCTTTATCTATTTCATTTGCTGTTGGCAATCTACACCATTTCCAAATTTTGCAAATAATCTGAAATGAAATAGGGGTACATAAACCTTTTCTAATCATGTTTTTCTATAGATAACTAGAGTTGTATTGCTGGTTCATGTGGTAGTTCCATACTGATTTTCATAGATGCTGAGCTACTTCACATTCCAATCAACAAAGAGAGTTCTCTTTTCTCCACACTGCTGGTAAAGCACTCATTATTTATGGACTTTTTTCAAGTGTTATACTCTATGGTGTTAACTGATAAGTCTTTTATTGTTTTAAGTACCCATTTTCCTGGTAATAAATAATGATGAGCATTTCTTATGTGCTTGTTGGCTGTTTGTTCTATACATCTTTAGTAAAGTGTCTGTTGAGAATTTATTCACATTTTCTGATGGGGTTAGTTGTATTTTTTGATGTGAATTTTTGAGCGTCTCCTAAATGATTACTACTAGCCATTGATATAAGGTATATTCATAGTTCTCATATGTATGTATATCTCATATATATGTAGGATGCTTTTCTTTTTTTATTTTGGCAGTTCCAGGGATCAGACTTAAGATTTTATACATGTAAGCGAAGGGAAATACACAATAACCCCTAAATGTAGGTATGTAAGCCACAATGTGTAAGAGAAGGAAGAGAGAAAGAGAGAGAGAGAGAGAGAGAGAGAGAGAGAGAGAGAAGAAAAAAGGCAAAGTGCCCGCCATAGAGGCAGGAAGGGGGAGGGAGAATCAAAGGACAGTTGGTGGAGGGAAATGTGCACAGGTGGAGGGATGGATGCTGGAACACTGCATGACTGAGACCTAATAATGAACAGTTTTGTAATTGTAAATCTTATGGTGGTATAATAAAAAATAAATAAATTTAAAAATATTTTACGCATAAAAGTAAGTGCTTTACCACTGAGCTACAGTTATAACTTTGCCATTTTTATGGTTTTAACTGTGCTATTTATTTACTTTATATATACATTGGGGAGGGAGCTCTTTTTTTTACAGGAATGTTTACTGAGACACTGATTTACAAAGTTGCTCATAATAGAGTTTTTCAGGTATAGGATGTTCCAACACCAATCCCACTACCAGTATCCTCTTCCCTCCACCAACATCCCCCAGTCCCCTCCCATCCCCAAGCCTGTCCCCTTGGCAGGTTATGACAAATTTATTCATATTACTTGGCCCAATGAAACTTAAATGAATGGCAAACAGAATTATCAGAAAATAAATCAATAAAAGTTAATTTGTGATGAATTTATATGTTTTTAACCTGTCTTAATCTAGTCGAGGATATTCATAATCACCGTTTGTGAGTGCCATATATCAAGTGCTACATGATGGGAAGTTTCTCCTGTCCATTAAAAGAACCCTTGTAACATTTCTTGTAAAACTGGTTTCAAGGTTCTGAATTCCCTAAGCTGTTGTCTGCCCAAAGAATCTGTTGATTCTGTGGAGACTGAAGCAGTCATCGAAGCCCTAGCCAAACAGGGTGTTCAAACCCAATACATCAAGATCCTTCGTGAGCTGTATTACGGATTCACCACCAGGATCTCTTCATTCTACAAAGAAGTGATTATTAATGTGAAAAGAGGAGTTTGACAGGGTGATAGATACCATTTCACCAAAACTCTTCAGCGCCACCCTCGAGAACATCATGCAACAATTAGAATGGAAAGGAATGGGAGTGAAGATAGATGGTCGGCAACTACACCACCTCCGCTTCTGATGACATCGTTCTAATAACACCAAACATTAGCCAAGCGGCACAAATGCTGGCTGACTTCGACCGAGAATGTGGAAAGATAGGTCTACAGCTGAATCTAAAGAAAACAATGTTCATGAAGAATGAACTAGTTCCAGAGGCCCCATTCACTCTCAATGGAACAAACAACTCTGAATGCAGCAGCTATGTGTACCTAGGTCGAGAAATCAACATGATGAACGACCCAAAACCTGAGCTGCGCAGAAGGAAGAGGAGCAGCATGGAATGCCTTCAAAGGCATCGAAGAAATAGCTAAAAGGACAAAGAACCTCCGGCTCGGGGCACATCTCTTTGACTCCACCGTTCTCCCTGCATTAACATACGCCTCAGAGACCTGGACCCTACGAAAGCAGGATGAGAATGCTATTCGGGTCTCCCAGAGAGGAATCGAAAGAGCTATGCTTGGAATATCACGCCTCACTCAAGTGAGAGAAGGAATCTGGAGTTCTGACCTCCGTTGCTATTCCAGAATCAGGGACGCTGTCTCGTTTGCCAAGGCATGGAAAATCAGATGGGCTGGACATGTAATGCGATTTGGAGACAACCGCTGGACTAGAGCCATTACCGATTGGATCCCACGGGATGTCAAAAGATCACGTGGCCGCCCACCTACAAGATGGTCATACTTCCTTGTCAAGACCCTGAAGGAACGGTTTGAGGCTCTTCATATTCCTGACTCAACCAGATGCCTTTGGGCTACATTGGCACGTGACAGGGTCCAAAGGAAATGTTACTAGCGCCCGCTCGAGCAAATCTATGAATAACGGGATTCAAGTGATCAAGTGATCAAGTGTTGTCTGCCCATGAAGTTCTGTAGAGTTCCTACAAATCTGAATGGCAGAATTTGGTTAGAATATTCTCGGTGAAGGGTTCATCTTATTGAGCTTTCATACTGTCTCTATCCTTCCATATTATTCTGGCTCAAAGAATTTCATTTGATAAATCTGCTGTACATCTTATAGGCTTTTCTTTGAATATAAGTCCCTTTTTAGATCTTATTACATTCAATATTCTCTATCTTTGAATTTTGTCATTTTGAGCATAATGCATCTTGGAGATTTCCTTACTGGGCCTATTTTAAACAGGACCCTTTGGGCCTTTTGAACCCCAGTGCCTATAATCCTCAATTCTGGGAAGTATGTTATCAATGATTTCTTTAAATATTGTATCTTCATCACATTTGCCTTCCTATTCTTCAGGTACTCTGATAATTCTTATATTGTTCCTCTTAAACTCATCCCATATATCTGTTGATTTCTTTTCATACTATTTTTGTTTTAGGTGATACTTTGCTTTAGTTGTGCAGAAGCTTTTTAGTTTGATTTAATCCCATTTTCTTTCTTTTTTATTCATTTTTACTTTTCTTAATAATAGAGTAGAATCCTGGAACATACACCAATACCAATATCACTGGCTATTTCGCCTGTTTACTTCAATGTATTTGATGATTTCAAGTCTTACATCCAAGTCTTCATGATGATTAGTTTATTTTCGTAACTGATGTAAGATAGTGATCCAATGTTGTTTTTTGATGTGGCTATACAATTTTCTGACACTGGTGAAATGATTTGTTTTTCTTTCTCCATTTTATGCTGTTGTTCATTTTCTCAAAAATATTTTATCAATATATGTGAAAGTTTATTTCTTTGCCTTCAATTCTATTCCACTGACCTAGTGTCTACTATTATTCCATAGGCACACTATCTTGGTTACAATATACTTGCAATATAGTTTGAAATTGGAGACATAACTGTTATGATCTATTTTCTTATGAATTAACCACCCATACTTTTTTAATTATACCTTTTATTATACCACCGTGAGATTACAACATTGCTCACATTTAGAGGTTTCAGTCAAATAGTGTTCCAGCACCCCACCCTCCACCAGTGCCCATTTCCCACCACCAATGTCCCTAATTCCCTCCCCCTCCTATAGCCTGCCTAAATGGCAGGTTCTTTATCTCTTCTCTCTCTCTCTCTCTCTCTCTCTCTCTCTCTCTCTCTCTCTCTCTCTCTCTCTCTCTCTTTTCCTTCTCTTACACATTGAACCACCCATACTTTTATATTAAATAGTAAGAGTCTCTTTGAGCAGGAAAATACTAAGTGCTGGAAACTTTAAAACCAATAAGACAATTTCTGTTTCTGGTGGGTTACTGGAAAGCAGAGGAGAAAAGGTAGAGAAACATATAAGCACATAATATTTTAAAACTGTACTGTATGCTAAAAATAGAATTGAAAAGGGCTAAAAAGGGACATTGAGCTGTAGAGAGAGCTCAAATGTTTGAGACATGCTTTGAATGTGGGAGACCCAAGTTCCATCCCTTGCACTGCCTTATCCCTCAAGGGCTTCCGGAAGCAACCTCTAAGCCCAAAGGCAGGAGTAGACACCAAGCATCACCAGTGTGGCTCCAAACAAAATAATAATAAAATGAAGAGGGGACACAAAGGATGAAGGGTTGTTTTCAAAGAGACATATTTGGGGAAACTCAAGAGAGAGATTGTGTGTTAATAAAGAGCAGTGTCCAGATAAGTGCCTAAGCAAGAGGAGACATCTACATTTTTAGATGTGGAGAAACTGGCAGTGGGACTTTAATTGTGACCTCAGGATCTGCACAGAGAGTGGCAGGTAGAATGGTGGCAGAGAGCACTGCTCTAATGGCTGCAATTAATCTTCCCTTCCATATTACATTGGGCCCACATCTTGGCCTCTTATACCAGACTCTCACAAGAACATCCTAGCTAATGCAGCCTACCCAACTGCACTAGGCCAATAGTTCATTAACCTATTCCAATGAACATATCCCCAAAACTCAAAAAAATAATGGTGAACACAAGAATCAATACAACCCCAATCTAAAAGTAGCAGGAAGTTCAGGTCATAGAACATATCCCCTGTGTCAGTGCTATTGGTCCCACACAAGTCACACAGGAGCACCAAATAAGAAGGTAATATTCTCAAGGGGGAAAAGGGAGACCTCCATCTGCTGAGCTTCCCCAGAGTCCTACTTGGCAGGGAACGTGGGACACTGATAGTGCACTGATATGACCCACCTCCAGACTACAATGGTATTATGGGGAATCAACATAAATACCCACCAAAAGGAGTATCACTGTATCACTGTCTTCCCATTCATCATCGATTTGCTCGAGCGGGCACCAGTAACATCTCCATATGTCCTGTCTCATGCAAGTAGAGCCCAAGGGCACCTGCTTGCTCCAGGAACATAAAGAGCCTCAAACCATTCCATCAGGTCATGGGAATGAGGTCTATAATTGTTACTGGTATTTGGCATATCAAATATGACACGGGTAGCTTGCCAAGCTCCACCTGAAGAAAATTGGCCCGAAGCTTCAACATGGAATACCCATATTCCATGTTGGGTAACAATGATAACTAAGATTCCAAATGGTGAAGATATCCCAAAGAAACAGTAGAACAAACATCTAATAAAATACAGAGGAAATGAGAACAGAAATAAGAAAACTACAAACAGAATTGTCATTAATTAAAAAAAAATTGGTAAATGAAATGAAAAACTCAGTGTGTGCCTTCGACAGTAGAATTAAGCCAGCCAAAGGCACAATCAGTGACTTTGAACATGAGCTGCAAATAGCACTCAGGCAACAATAGAAGATGGGGGCAAGTAACAGAACTATGGGATGAATTTTTATGTTGAAGAAGAACAACATAAAAATCATAGGAGTCCCAGAAGGACAGGGAGGCAAGCCCAATGAGGTAGTAGCAGTTGAAGACATAATTGTTGAAAAGTTCCCAGAGTTGGAGAATGTAGGCACTCAGATCCAAGAAGCCCAAATGGAGCCAGCTAAAAGAGACCCTAATAAAAAGACTTGAAGACATATGCTAATAAGAATGATGAATGCCATAGAGACACAATACTGCAAGCAGAAAGATCAAAGAAAGAAATTACATACAAAGGATCATCTCTTAGATTTACAGCAGACTTATCAGATGAAACTCTCCAAGTCTGAAGACAGTGGTGAGATATGCTGAGAGAAAATACCTCAGTGAAATGAACATCTCAGCAAGAATACCTGGCTAGACTCTCATTCAGATTTGAAGGAACATAACAGAACTTCATAGATAAACAACAGTTCACAAACTTCATAGACTCAAAACTAACTTTAAAAGAAGGACTGAAAGGGCTACTATAAGACAAGCAAATGAACACAAATATAACAAACATAATATATAATATAACCTCACAAATATAACAAACATATAGAAAGATGACATAAAAAGCCATGACAATTATCTCTTTCAATGTGAATTATCAATGCACCAGTTAAGAGACACAGAGAGGCAAAATGGATTTAAAAACTCAATCCAGGGGCCGGAGCAATAGCCCAGAGGTTAGGGGCGCTTGCCTTGCACGTGGCCGGCCTGTGCCGCCCAGGTTCGATTCCCGGCATCCCATATGGTTCCCGAGAACCGCCAGGAGTAATTCCTGAGTGCAGAGCCAGGAGTAACAACCCCTGAGCATCGCCGGGTGTGACCCAAAAAGCAAAAAAAAAAAAAAAAAAAACTGAATCCAACATACAGACCTGAGTCCATGAGATGCATGGAAGGAAACATAGGAAAAAAGCCTCCACAATACTGAAGCTAAATAAATCTTCAAAGATGAAAAAGCAAGTGGCAGTAAAGATAAACTGATGGGACTACATGAAGCTCAGAAGCTTCTGCACCTCAAAGGAAGCGTCTGCACCTCAAAAGAAACAGTGCCCAAGATATAAAGACAGCCAATGGAATGTGGAAAATTATTCGCCCAATAGCCATCTGACAAGTTGTTAATATCAAAGATATGCAAGGTACTGGTAGAACTTTATAAGAAAAAAAACTCCAACCTGATCAAAAACTGGGGAGAAGAAATGAACAGAAACTTCCTCAAAGAAGAGATTCAAATGGCCAAAAGGCATGTTTTGAAAAAGTGCTCTTCATTACTAATCATCAGGAAGATGTAAATCAAAACAACAATGAGATATCATCTCATACCACAGAGACTGGCACACATTCAAAAGAACAAGAACAACTAGTGCTGGCACGGATATGGGGAGAAAAGGGACTCTCATCAATTGCTGGTGCAAATGCTGACAGATTCAGACTTTTCAGAAAATGATATGGACATTTCTCCAAGAACTAAATATTGGGCTCCCATGTGACTCAGCAATACCACTCTTGAGAATATACTCTGGAATACCCCCCCAAAAAAAAACAGCAGAAATACCATCAGCATTTCTATGTTCATTGCAGCACTGTTCACAATAGCCAAATTTGGAAGCAAACTGAGTGACAGAGAATAGATAACTGGATAAGAAAACTATGGAATGTCTACATAATGGAATACTATGCAGCTGTTAGGAAAAAATGTAGTCATGAAATTTGGATATGAATGAATGGACTTGGAGAGTGTCATTCTGAGTGAAATGAGTCAGATACAAAATGACTGTGTTCGTTTGTGGGATAAAAAAAATAAAATAGAATGAGACTAATATCCAAAGCCAGGGAAAACAGGGGCCAGGAAAACTTGTCAGTGATTGGAATCTACCACTAGTGTATGAGGGTAAAGGGTAGATTATACAGAGAAGGAGCAGTATAACAAAAAGGGTTGGAAATGGACATGCTGGACTAGAACTGAATGTTGAAAGTAGGTTAAGGGATATGCATGGTAAACCTTCAGTGTCTGTATTGCAAGCCACAAGAGCATAAGGAGGAAGGAGAGAGAGAGAGAGAGAGAGAGAGAGAGAGAGAGAGAGAGAGAAAGAGAGAAAGAGAAAGTGTGCCTGCCATAGAGAGTGGTTGGGAAGGGGGTAGAGGGAGGGAAACTGGGACACGGTGCTGGGAAATTTGCACTGGTTAAGGGATATGTGCCGGAACACTGTCTGACTGAAGCCCAATCACGAGCAGCCTTGTAATGGTCTAGCTCACAGTGATTCAATTTTTAAGGTACAGAGCAATGAAAGTCAAGAAATTCCAAGCAGCTATAGCATGATGGTTAGCACACTGAATTTTGAAAGGAATTCTAGGCTTGGGAATGGGGAGGATGACCTAGACTGCCCATGACCCTAGAAGTGTAGCAGTGACCACTTCAGATGCAATATCATTGAGTATGAGGCAAGATGGAAGGAGTCCACAGAAAAAGGTAAGGCTTGGTCAGTAGGCTAGGGCATTCACGCGGAGCCAAGACTTACTCCAAAGACTTGATCAGTAGGCTGGCTAGGACATTCTCTCGGAGCTGAGACTTACTCCAAAGGCTTGATCAGTAGGCTAGGCTATTCTCTAGTATCTGAGACTTACTCCAAAGACATTTGAAACCCTCAAAAACATTTCATCAAGTAAGATGATTCTTTTAGTGGTCTTGAAAGTTATCTAACATCAAGCTGAAATTTGCACTGGAGAGACGAACTGAAAAGCTGCAGAGAAACCCTTGCAGTAGTCCTTGTGAATGATTCCAGGGAGTGAAAGAGGAAAGGACACATTTCTCATAAAGGTAAAAACATCAGAGTCCATGGACTAAGAGTCGAAAATAGGGTAAGGAAGTATCATGAAGTGATTTCCCAGTACATGGCAATGTTTGAACCAAGGAGAAAAGACGGACAGAAAAGTCCATGGGTTTCAGGATTTTCTTCTCTCTAGCCTTTATCTTGGTGGCTGCCCTGACCATAAGGCACCTGACAGGGAAAAACAAACTCATCAGAAATGATTCCTCATGGCCTCTTCCATTTACTGCTCCTTATTACCACCCTGAAATATGCATTCAAAGGGTTATAGTTGTTTTAGAGACAACTTTCAAACAATGTTTCTGTCACTTCTTTTCTAATTCCTTAATGGTACCCAAAAAAGAAAATAAAAGTTCAAATTAAGTTCAAAAAAGTTTTAAAGCATATTTTAGTGACAGAACTGCAGCATTAAGATTTTTTTATGTCTTATTTTTTGGGGGAGTTACACCCAGCGATGCTCAGGGGCTACTCCTGGCTCTCTGCTCAGGAATTACTCCTGGCGGTGCTCAGGAGACCATATGCGATGTGGGGATCGAACCCGGTTGGCCGCATGCAGGCAAATGCCCTACCCATTGTGCTATCGTTCCGGCCCCACTGTCTTTTATATATTAATCAATTTCTATAAGAATTACAAGTATTAACAAGCAGTACTTATACTTGCAGATTAAAAAACATGTATTGTCACAATATCCTAAGTGTCATCAAAGTGACAAGTATGTTTCCATGGCATTTAGACTTTAGAACACAAAGAAATATCTCAGTGTAGCTAGTATAACATAATTATATGGGTATTCTACTTTCAAAGAAATCAGATGTCTAATTAAAAACTTCAACCCAAAAAGTTGGGGTGTTAATTTATAAAAATCTGTCATACACTTCCATATCAAAAAATTGCTTTTGGTGCTGGTGATATGGATCAAAAGTAAAGCACTTGTCATGTGTTGGAGACACTGGTTTGATTTCCAGCACTGAAAAATGGAAGGAGGAAGGAAGGAAGGAAGGAAGGAAGGAAGGAAGGAAGGAAGGAAGGAAGGAAGGAAGGAAGGAAGGAAGGGAGGGAGGGAGGGAGGGAGGGAGGGAGGGAGGGGGGAGGGAGGGAGGGAAGGAAGGAGGAAGGAAGGAAGGAAGGAGGGAGGGAGGGAAGGAAGGAAGGGAGGGAGGGAGGGAGGGAGGAAAGGAGGAGGAGGAAAGGAGGGGGGGAGGAAGGGAGGGAGGGAGGAAGGAAGGTTGGAAGGTTGGAAGGAAGGAAAGGGAGGGAGGGCTGGAGTAAGGGAGGGAGGGAGGAAGGAAGGTTGGAAGGAAGGAAGGAAGGAAGGAAGGGAGGGAGGGAGGGAGGGAGGGAGGGAGGGAGGGAGGGAGGGAGGGAGGGTTGGAGGAAGGGAGGAAGGGATGAATGGAGGGAGAAAGGAGGAAGGGAGGAAGGGAGGGAGGGAGGAAGGAAGGAAGGTTGGAAGGAAGAAAGGAAGGAAGGGAGGGAGGAAGGAAGGGAGGGTTGGAGTAAGGGAGGGAGGGAGGAAGGGAGGGTTGGAGTAAGGAGGAAGGGAGGAAGGGAGGGAGGAAGGAAGGGAGGAAGGGAGGAAGGGAGGAAGGGAGGGAGGAAGGGAGGAGGGAGGAAGAGAGGAAGGGAGGAAGGGAGGAAGGGAGGGAGCAAAGGAGGAAGGGAGGAAGGGAGGAAGGGAGGAAGGGAGGAAGGGAGGAAGGGAGGGAAGGGAGGAAGGAGGAGGGAGGGAGGGAGGGAGGGAGGGAGGAAGGGGAGGGAGGGAGGAACACTGCCAGGTTTGGCTCCTAAAAGTAACCTTTGTCAGGGAACACAATGTATGATTTGCAAATGTTTTATGTCATAGTCTTTAAAAATTTTTAAAAGGTGAGAAAATCACAAAAAATCGGCAAAGTTTTATGGTGTTGAAACAAGTTATAAAGTATTTAGGAATCATTTAAGTTGGGTAAGAAGAATAAAGAAAAGTACAAAAATGCTAAAAAAAGGTTAACTAGGAAATTCCAAATGAAATAAAGAAAGTGGCACAGATACTCTGTAAACACCCTAAATCTTCCATAACTTGTAACTTCTCGGGTAATTCTTTCTGCAATTAGTTATATTTATGAGCTAGGGGTGAGGCAGTGAGAGTATCTGAAGTGTGAGTTTGTTGACACCATAACCAGGAGTCTGAAAAGAAGGTCACCATAACTGAAGTCCCTCCTTAATATTTCTTTCTGTGCAGTTCTGACAAAATTGTAAATAGACTTGAGGATTTCAAGTCCATAACACTAACATTTTCTTCTTGCAAATCAAGATATGGAAATAAAGAAAAACACAGAGAGTTACACCCTTCCCATGCAGATATTAGGCAGTGGAACAATCAGCAACTTTCCCTAATAAGCTCTGTCTTCCTAATTAAAAAATACTCCCACAATCAATGCCAGTAAAATAAAAACAAAAACATGCATTCTTTAGAGAAGAACAACCTGATAGGTTTCTAGTATTGGAAAAAGTTCAAGGCAATTAAGAAATGTTTTCTGTCTAGCTCAGTTGAAGATGATGGTACTTTTGCTTTGTTGTTTTGAGCAACAACTGAAGGTGCTCAAGGGCTGTTCCTAGAGGGGGCTGGGTGGCTCTGGAGCTTGGGAATAAACTTGGAGCTCCTATATGCAAAGCTCATACTCATACCCTTTGAGCCCTCTTCCTATCCCACAAAAAGAATCATCAGTGATAATGATACAGTGAGAAAGTATCCATTCATGCCCAATATGGTATATCTTAGAGATTTCATTAACAGTCTCCCATCACTAGAGTAATATGTATAATACATTCCCTGACCCTTACTCTGGGCTGCAATATCTGTTTCTTGCAGTCACAGAATACCCACAAATAGTAGCAAAACAACAGAAATTTGTTCTCTAAAGCTCTGGAAGCTTCAAGTCCATAACAAAGTGTCAAGAAGACGATGAGGCTCTGGATAGAAACTGCCTCTAACATTGCAGTTGGGCTACCCATGGCTGCCCTATGCTCCAGCGCCTGCCTCTCTGTTCACACACCATACTTGCAGTGTATCTTTGGGTCCAATTTTCTGTCTTCTTCTAAGGAGACTAGACATATTGGGTTCTCCTTAATTCAATATAACTTCATTGTTTTTTATGATGTTTGATAATGTTACTTCTTTTGTCTTCACATGTTCTTTATTGAGTCACTGTGCCATACAGTTAGAAGGCCGTTCATGATCAAGTTTCAGTCACACAATGTTCTAATACCCATCCCTCCACCAGTGCACATTACAATGTGCTCCTTTATCCTCCTGACACTCCCTCACCTCTTACTTCCCACCCTGTTTCATGGCAGGCACTTTCCTTCTTTATCCCTCTCTGTCTCTCCACTGCGCTTGTAGAGGATTCTACAAGCTTGCAATACAGATACTGAGGGGTTACCATACTTCAATGTAACTTCATTTTAACTAGATACTCTCTGTAACAACTCTATTTCCAAATAAGGCCATATTCACAGGTACTAGGAAGTTTGACTTCTACATTTCCTTTGGAATTCAGCTCATAGCAGTTGCCATTACTGTGATTTTACAAATGTCCCCCATTCCATGCTTTGAGGTGCTCATATTTATCAGCACTCCTTCATTTCAGTCTGTAACATTCACTCCAACAGTTGTCTCCAAATCGCAGGGAGTGAATGTTACAGACTGAAATGAAGGAGTGCTGATAAATATGAGCACCTCAAAGCATGGAATGGGGGCATTGGACAACCGCTGGACTAGAGCCGTTACCGACTGGATCCCACGGGATGTCAAAAGATCATGTGGCAGCCCTCCTACAAGATGGTCAGACTTCTTTGTAAAGACCCTGAAGGAACGGTTTGAGGCTCTTCATATTCCTGAATCAAACAGATGCCATTGGGCTACATTGGCACGTGATAGGTCCAATGGAAATGTTACTGGCGCCCGCGAGCAAATCGATGAATAACGGGATTCAAGTGATCAAGTGATCAAGTGAACATTCACTCCAATTCTTGCAACTATATGTAATTTGAAACTCTCATTCTCCACCCTGCCAGAGAGAATTGGGCAGAGTCCACAGTCAGCAACTAATGAGTACTCTATTTCTTCTCCTGTCCTCTGCTTTTCCCCAAAGATTACCCCAGTGGTGTTGGGTTAAAGTGCAGGAAAAGAAAATGCTCATCTCCCTCTTATGTAACTGAACAGGACAGGACGGGACATGGGCTTTTTCACAGGCACAAACTATGGGCTCAGGGGAGGAAGTGAGGTGGCCGTGCCAGGCTCCCAGTTTACATCATCTCAATTCAGACTCGGTTACATCTTATAGGGAACCTGGCATAGCAGGAAAACTCCGTTCCCTTGCCATATGCCATTCTGAACTTGCTGCCTGCTCCTCTGGATCCCTATCCCATTCTCAGCAATGTTCTACAGCACCCACCTCTGGAAGGAGTTATTCTACCTCCATCTTAGAAATAAGGATCTTAGGGCTAAAGGAATAGTACAGTAAGTAGGAGCTTGCCTTTCTTCTGGGCTGCTTGGGCCAGATCTCCGGCATCCCATATGGAGCCCAGAACAGTGCCATAAATGTTTCCTGTGTGCAGAGCCAGGAATAACCTTTGAACACTGGCAGGTGTGGTCCTAAAACAAAAACACAAAAAGAAAAAGAAGTAAAGATATTGAAGGGAGGAACATTTTCCCCTTTGGCAGCCTATTTTTTGTTTGTTTACAGACAAAACATCTGCCACTTGAGGTCAGTTGTTGACATGTTACCTATTTCCCACTTTTTCCACCAAAAAAGAAAATTATGTTATACAACCACATGCACAACGCAATGCTTTTCTTCTACCTCTTTAATAGCTCAGAGTAGTCATTTGACCATGATGTCTGTGAGAAATTGGTTCATGAAAAATAAACAGAGATGCGAAGTAGAGCAGCTTCTGATTTCCAGGAAAAGAAAGCACTACCACCATGTTGACTGGGTGATAGTCTTCCCTAATTTCCGATATCAGCAGAGATGATGGTACCTGAAGTGCCTCCACCTTGTGATCATCAACGGACAAGAAGGATGACCACCAAGACTCACCAAGGGATAACCCCAAGATCAGCTTCCAGTGAATTATCCCTTGTGAGCACAAAATGTCTGGTTGTGTGGAGAAAACAAAACGCCCATTTGTTTGCGCCATTGTTAGCTGGGTTTCTCTGTGACTTAACAGTAAAGCGTTCCTTGGTCGATCCTGCCAAGAGTGTATTTGGGTTTTGTTTTGGGTTTGTTTGTTCCTTTTTGGGAAGGGGCGACAAGACTCAGCAGTGCTCAGGGATTCATCCTGGCTCAGCATTTAGGAATCATTTCCTGCAGACTCAGGGGAATTATGGGATGCCAAAGATTGAGCACTGGTAGGGGCATGCAAGGCAAGCTTCCTGTCCACTGCCCTACCTCTCCTGCCCCTGTGAATTGTGTCTTAGCAAATGCTTTTCTCCCCCCAGGACAGTTCTGCCAGAACAGGAAACTGTGCCTGAGAACATATGTAATATGGAAACAAATTTTGAGTCTTCTTTCCAGCTTCTTGAAAAGCTGTCACATAATATAATCCCAGAACCCTCTGGCTCCTAAAGTTAATATTTATATCAACATTTCTTTTCTATCCCACTCTTCAGACCTACCTTCAATGACCTGTTTCCTTATTTTTCTGAGGAGTTTTATGACTGCTTTGGTTTGTTGTAGCTGTTTAATGATAATAATAATCCAGATCCTCTCACATCTTTATTACAGTGGCAGGGCCTGAAGCACGCTCTCTCTCAGCCTGTCTGAACAGGAAATGAAATTGTATAGACAGCATGATCACATCCATATAAAAGCTCAAATTAAACGAGGGAACAAACAAAACCCATGGCCCAGACATCTCTCAGAATATTTAGGACAGAATTTTTGCACAGTCGAATGGCTCGACTTTTCTCTTTTCTGAGTGATTTACATTTTTGTGTGCATATTTTTATAACAGCCAAAATTAAAATGATCTCCTAAAGCTAAAAAAAACAACAACAATAATAATAGCTAATTAAAATCATAGGGAATTTTCTCACATGCCAACTACAAAAATGTTGAAAATATGTACAGTGGTGTACAAAGTCTGGAATAGATGCTTACACCATGTGTTAACAATTTGCTGCCTAACGAAATGGGACTGCAACTGATTCTGGAGGAGGAGCCACAAGAACTCCTACAAAATTCCCTCCTCCACCCACCAAAGGCAAGTCTTTGGCAACAACCCTAATGGTGTTTCACCCACCTAATTCCCAGCCCTCATAGGCTCCCAGGGAGCTACTTTCTTCATCTTCATCTTTCTTGGCGATAAATAATTGGAAATAATTCTTTGAAAATTCATCTGCTTCAAAATGTTCCTCCTTTGAAAAGCAAGGAAACTGAGATCTTTGTGTGCCCCGTAATTTAATATGCAGAAAGTAATATTGGTATTGCCTGAACTTTCACCCCTGTCTTCTAAGAATGAATTCCTTGAGAAAGTATTTGAAGATTTGGAACACTGGAAAGACAGTACAGTGGGTAGGGCACTTGACTTGCACATGGTCAACCCAGGTTTAATCCCTGGCACCCCCTATGGTCCCCTGAGTGATATCTGAGTGCAAATTTTTTTTTAATTATTTAAACATTTATTTTTTTTGTGCTTTTTGAGTCATACCCGGCAAAGCTCAGGGGTTACTCCTGGCTCTGCACCCAGGAATTAGTCCTGGTGGTGCTCAGGGGGCCATATGAGATGCCGGGGATCGAACCCAGGTTGGCCAAGTGCAAGGCAAACTCCCTACCCACTGTGTTATCGCTCCAGCCCCATTTCTAATCTTTAAAAATGCGGTGGTTCCACAAACATTTTAATTTTTTTATAATTTTAAAGAAAGCTCAAAACTGTAAAAGAATATTGTGAAATGAAAGTCTGTCTTCCTCCTCATATCCTCTGACCCATCTCCCAAAGAAACACTGACAATAGTCTGCTTTGAGTTTTCATACAGATGATTGCAAACAGATATATCGCTTTCCGTTTTTCTCACAACACACATACAAAAGGGGTTTATACAAAATTTCCCTCTATTTGCAGTTTTCACTTAATGAACTATTTTGTAGACCTTTCTAATAAGCATATAGAGATACATTTTTTTCTCTTTTAATAGGAGTCTTGGGGCCAAGATAGTTTGTTGGTATTAGTGAATGCATGGCATGCAGGAGGCATTGAGTGAGAGTGACTAGTTTCACTCTCCAGTACCATAAGGATCAGTGGGTGTAACCAGGGGGAACCCCTGAGCACTAGGTAAGAAGTAGTGCCTGACCACTATCAGGTGTGCCTCCTTCCAAAAGAAAACAATAGGAGAAGACATCTTTTTAAATATAATTTTGTTTAAAACTAAGAACAACCCTCCCCACCTGATTACCACATTAGCTGTTCCGGCTCCACATCTCTCGAACCCCTGCTTGCTCTGCCCCCCTAGACAGCTCTACTCATCAAATCCATGCTAATTGAAGTCATACTTCCTGTCACTGGGAGAAGAGGGGCATGGAAGGAAAAAGAAATTTCCAGCCTAACCCCTCAGAGATTCCCATAGGGGCTAACTACAAAGATTCATCCTCAGCACAACAGGAACACAGCAAACACAATGGGAAAGGATGTGAAAAAGCCCACTAAGTTCAATGAATGAAAATAGCACAGAAGACTCCATCAGTCCAACCCATCTCTGCAAACTCTCAGAGAATAACCTTCATTACACCATGTTGAGGACATGTAATGAGCTCAAAGAAATAATGCCACATGGGGCCGGAGCGATAGCCCAGCGGGTAGGGCATTTGCCTTGCACGCGGCTGGCCTGTGCCGGCCCGGTTCGATCCCGGAGTCCCATATGGTCCCCGAGCACCGCCAGGAGTAATTCCTGAGTGCAGAGCCAGGAGTAACCCCTGAGCATTGCTGGGTGTGACCCAAAAAAGCAAAAAATAAATAAATAAATAAAATAATGCCACAGGAAGTTAACAGTGCATGAGAAAGTGTGAGAGCCAAAATGAGATACATAGAATCAGAAATGACAGAATTTCAAAGTAAGTTTGATAATATTAAAAATACTGATTAGAATGTTCATTCTACAAATATTATATTGAGTTAAAAAGAAGATGGAGGAAGATGAGATGGAGGAAAACCTCTAAACATATGACTTAGATAAGTCTATAAAGAAATGAACAGCACACTGGAGAACTACAAGGTAAATGAAGAGAAACAATATGAGAATCATTGGGGTCCCAAATGAATAGGAAGGCAGCGGGGCCTGAGAGCCGGTGTAGTGGGAAAGTGCTTGCTTTGCATGTGACTAATCTGGGTTTCATCTTTGGCACCCCATAGTGGTCCCTGTGCCCTCCAGGAGTGAACCCTGAGTGAACAACCAGAAGCAAGCCTTGAGAGCCACTGGGTATATCCCCCAAAACACAAAGCAATCTAACAGAAAAGGAATAGGAAGACAAGTTCAATAAATAACCAAGAGTTAAAAGAAATAGATAAAAATTTCCCAGAGTTGAGGAATATAGGCCCCCAGATCCAAGAGGCAGGGCAAAGGGTCCCCAGAGAAAACTGACTCTGATTGTAAACTTCAATATACTGTGTGTCAAAAAATGACAAAATCCATCTGAGACTCAATGAGACAGAGACTGAGACAGAATATTGAAAGCAGCAAGATCATAAAAGGAGTATACACACAACGGGAAGTCCATAAGATTCATAGCAGATATGTCAAAAGATCTACAAGTCAGAAGAGTATGAAGGGATATAATAAAATAACTTTAAAAACAATGAAATAAATATAGCAACAGAATACTCTATCAGCTAGATTATCATTCAGATTTGAAGGAATGATAATAGAGCTTCATGGATAGGCAGCAAGCTTAGGAATTCATAGCGTTGAAACTAGTTTTGCAAGAAATATTAAAGGAGCTTCTTTAAAAAACACAAAAAAGGAAAAATTTCTCAGTACTTGTCATTGAGTAAGGCAATCATTCATGGTACTTATTGTTCCCTCTGCTAGATTAAGAAAGGCTTTTCACTCCTCGCTTGCTAAGGGATTTTATACATTTTCAACAATGAATTAAAGATTCATTTATATTGAATATTCTACATTTGATCAGATGGGAGTTTTATACATTTATAAATATTTTAATTACAATCTCTTACTTATTCATGCTAAGTAAAAGATTGTAATAAAGTATTATCTATAATATAATATTTTCTAACACAACATATTCTCTTTCTTAGAATAAAATACACTTTGCACCTTTTCAGGACTATTCAGATTTTCTCCTTAAAAATTTTTAGTTCTCCTCACTCAGTAATTTTTACACTTGTAGGATTTATCTATTTTGTGTTAATTTTTAAATGTATTGGCATAGAATTATTTATAATATTAATTTCAAACTCATTAAAAAAAGATATATAGGTTTTAAAAAATCATTTTATCAACTTATCTTTGATTTGCAATTTTGTGGAATTTCAAGAGCTCTATTATCTATATGTGTGTAGGGCTCACTCCTTCCATGGTAATTTTTCTTTAAAAAGATCTCATTATATGTGGATAAGAAGAAGCATAGTAAGGTAACAACAAATACTATAAATTATTGGAACTAGAGTTTCTTCAGAACTGAGTTTACATGGTAAAGGGGTTTGGATGAGTCCAGGGGTCACTGATGGATGGAAGGTTAATGGGTGAGGTGTTGGATCTTGAAATGTATGCATGAAAAATATTATTAATAGTATCAAAAATCTGGTACCTCAAAATAAAAAAAAAATTAAAAATAGGAACTCCTCTCCACATTGTGTGAAGGGATGGGTGGGGGATAATCAGGAAGTATGATGACAGGGTCATACCCCAGGATTGCTGGGCCTAGCAGTGCATGACTGATAGCTTTTTTGTTTGGGGGCCAGCAGCATTGGGTAATACTTGAACCGAGGGTATATACACACAGAGCCCTATACCTGGCCTCAGACCCATTCATTAATTTATTCAGTTACATATTATTAAAGAATATGCATGTGATAAATTATTCAAATCATCTCATAGCTTCTCATACTTAGGTGGTTTCTAATTTGTGTTAGAAGATATATATTTTACAAATACATTTCTTGTACTTTTGGTCAGGGAAGTCCCACGGTGGATTACGTGATAGATGCCTTTTAACTTTGATTAAATCTATCAGATTTATCTTCAAAACTTCAATGTGAGAATAATGTGTGTATTCTCATCAGCATCGCACATCAGTGTCTGCAGCCTTGCCAAACTTAGGGTTATTAACTTTTATCATATTTGCCAATCTAAAAAGTAAGAAATGAGATTTCATTTTTAAATTGCATTCATTTTAAATACTTTAAACTGTAAGTAAAAATCAATATGCAGTACAGAATGCTAAGTGCCAAATTTCCACACATTAATATCCCCAACAAGCTCAATTATCCTGCTCCTATTTGCCATTGATGTCTTCTCTGTTATTTTTGTGTATGCAATGAGTCTGTGTATGCTGTTCATTCCACCATTCATGCCACTGTTCAGTTTTAAACCACATTTGCAGGGGCCCTTTTGTGTAAGAACATAAAACCAGAATTGTGTGTTCGGGATCAATGAGGCTGGATTGGTATCAAAGGTGCAACCTGCAGCCTAAGCTATCTGACATCATGATGTCAGAATATGACACCAAATAAACATCATAGTATGTTGTCACTCCTATGATAGGTTTAAATTATTTTAATTTGATATGTATGTAACTTGAATTATTTTAATTTGATTTAAATAAATAATAATGGTGCTTAGATACCATTATTATTCCTTGCTTTATTCATTAGGGCTATATGTAGAATTTTGCTTTTTTAAGTATTAGATGAATAGAAAACTAGCTACATTAATTCCATTTCAAAATAATTAGATTGAGAGTTCTTGGACAAAAAAGTGCGTGCCTTGCAAGAGTGAGGCCTCTAGTTCAAGTCATAGGAACTCCCCACATACCAAGCACAATGCTGGTAGTATTCACTACCAACTATATACAACAACATTCATGGTTGGGCTGGAGCGATAGTCCAGCGGGTAGAGCATTTGCCTTGCATGCAGCCTACCCGGGTTCAATCCCCAGCATTCCATATGGTCCCCACACAGTACCAGGAGAGATTCCTGAGCCCAGAGCCAGGAGTAACCCCCTGACCATCACTGAGTGTGAACCAAAAAAGAAAAAACAACATCCATGGTCAAATGTGCAGCACCAGCACGTACCAGAAAGTACAACCAAGTTTGTTGACATACAGTGAATAGTATTAGCAAGTGTGCCGGCATTATAGTCAAGTGGCTTTTATACATCATGACAAAAATAATGTTAAGAGGAAAATAGATTTCTTAAAACTACTTTATTCCAATATGAGATTATAAATATCCTTCAGATATCTAATGTTTAGTGAAGAGAGCAAAGTTCAAAGGAGTTTTTAGTATATTCTTTTCTCTTAAGTTACATTCTATGAAACAATATGTATGATTGTCAAAGCAATAGTTGGTTCTGATGAAGACTTGTGAAGTGGAAAAAAGAGATGACAGGGATGAAATAATAAATCCCCAAGGATGGCTAAAGTATCCTTGGGAAAAAGAAGATGGAGGCATCACTTTTTCCAACTTCAAACTGTACTACAAAGCAGTAGTAATTAAAACAGTATGGTATTGGAATAAAATCAGACCTGTTGACCTATGGAATACAGTTGAGTCTCCTGACACTCAACCTCAAACACATGATGATTTAATCCTTGATAAAGGAGCAAAAAAGTATGAAATGGAGCAAGGGAAAGCCTCTTCAACAAGTGGTGCTGGGAAAGCTGGGGGCAGCTACATGCAAAAAAATGAATTTGGACCTGTGTCTAACACCATGCACAAAAATCAGATCAAAATGGATTAAAGATCTCAATATCAGACCTGAATCCTTAAAGTACATTGAAGAAAATTTAGGAAAAACCCTCCACGACACTGAAGCTTAAGGCATCTTCAAAGGTGAAACACCACTAACGAAGCAACTATAAGCAAAGATAGACATATGGGACTGCATGAAACTAAAATGTTTCTTCACGCCAAAAGAAACAGTGACCAAGATACAAAAACAGCCCATAGAATGGGAAAGAATATTCACCCAATACCCATCTGAAAAGGGGTTAATATCCAGGATATATCACGCACTGGTAGAACTTTACAAGAAGAAAACAGCCAACCCCATCTAAAACTTGGGATAAGAAATGAACAGCAAATTTGAATGACAAAAAGGCACATGAAAGAATGCTCATCATCACTAATCATCAGAGGGATGCAAACCAAAACAACAATGAGATATCATCTCACACCACAGAGACTAGCACATATCCAAAAAGAGCAAGGACAAAAAATGCCGGTGTGGATGAGGGGAGAAAGGAACTCTCATCCATTGTTGTTTGAAATTTCGACTGGTACAGCCTATTTGGAAGACAATATGGACATTCCTCCAAAGACTAGAAATTGAGCGCCCATTTGACCCAGCCATACCACTCCTGGGAATATACCCCCAGGAAGCCAAAAAACACACAGCAGAAACATCATCTGCACTTTTATTTTCATAGCAGCACTATTCACAATAGCCAGAACCTGGAAACAATCAGTATGTCCAAGAACTGATGACTGGATAAAGAAATGAAATTTTTGTACATCTACACGATGGAATACTATGCAGCTTTAAGGAAAAATGAAGTATGAAATTTGCTTATAAATGGATGGACATGGAGAGATCATGTTGAATTATCCAGAAGGAAAAAGACAGATATAGAATAATTGCATTTATTTGCATGATATAAATACATGTATGTATATATATCCAAGGTCAGGCAAAACATGGATCAGGTGGTCTTGTCAAGTTGGAATCTACCACAAACATGTGGGAGTCAGAGGTTAGGTAAGACAGAAAAGGGAACAATTTGCTAATAATTGTCGAAAGTGATAACACCAGCCTAGAACTGAGCATTGAATACAGGCAAAAAAGAACACATGATAACCTCTAAATATATGTATTGTAATCCACAGTGTCTAAGAAAAGGAAGAGAAAGAAGAGAGAGAGAGAGAAAAAGAAAGAGAGAGAGATAAAGAACCTGCCATAGAGGCAGGCTAGGGGAGGAGAGAGGGAATTGGGGACATGGTGGTGGGAAATGGGCACTGGTGGAATGATGGGTGCTGGAACACTGTAAGACCGAACCCAAACATGAACTTCTTTGTAATTGTATATCTCATGGTGGTATAATAAAATTTTAAAAAAAATTAAAAAGAGGAGATGACAGGGAAGCTATACTTTCTATAGTTTATTCCCAATTATAAGACAAATAGCCCCATATTTGTCTTATAATTAATGACCCCTGGACTGGAACAATAGTACAATGGGTAAGGCTTTTACCTTGCACATTTACCCCAGCACCTCAAATGCTTCCCTGAGTCCTACTAGGAGTCATCCCTGAGTGTAGAGCCAGAAGTAAACCCTGGGCACTACCAGGTGTGGCCCAAAAAACAAAACAAATAAATCTTCACTATATAAATTTATTTGGTTTAATAATTCTGCTTAGAACCTCCAGTACTATGTTCAAAGAAGTGGTAAGATTAGAAAATCTTGCCTTGAAGGTTGCCCACTCTAGCCACTTTTATTCAATAAAGAATTGAAAGTACTTGCCATAGCAATTAGAGATGGAAAAAAATATTAAGGGCATCCAGATAGGAAAGGAAGAAGTCAAGCTATCATTATTTTCAGATGACATGATTCTGTAAAGAATAAAGAATCATAAGGTCTCTATCAAAAAGTTCCTACAATAATTGATCGATATGGAAGCTACAAAATCAACATCCAAAGGCCTATGATTTTCCTATATGCAAATAATGAAAAAGAAAAAGGGGATATTTAAAGAACAATTCCATTTACAACTACACATGCCTCAGAAAATCAACTACCTCAGAATCAGCTTAACTAATGATGTAAAGGATCTGTACAAAGAAAACTACAAAATGCTACTTCAAGAAATAAAAGAGTACATGAAGAAATGGAAACACATCCCTTGCTCATAGATCGGGAGGATCAATATTGTCAAAATGGCAATATTCCCTAAAACATTATGCAGATTCAATGCAATCCCTATAAGGATGCATATGACATTTTTCAAAGAAATTGACCAAACACTCCTGAAATTCATTGGAATAATAAACCTTCAAGAAGAGCAAACACAATCCTTGGAAGAAAGAAGATGGGAAACATAAATTTCCCCAACTTCAAACTGTACTACAAAGTGGTAGTAATTAAAATGACATGGTATTGGAATAAAGACAGACCTGCAAACCAATGGAATAGAGTTGAATATCCTAACAGTCAACCCTCAAATATATGATCACTTAATTTTTGATAGGGGAGCAAGAAATATGAAGTGGAACAATGAAAGCCTCCTTAACAAATAGTTCTGGGAAAACTGGACGGCTACATAAAAAAAATGAACTTAGACCTTTATTTTACCCCATGCACAAGAGTTAAATCAAAATGGATTAAAGACGTCAATATTACACTTGAGTCCATAAGGTACTTGAAAGAAAACATAGACAAAAACCTCCACAGCACTGAAGCTAACGGCATCTTCAAAGATGATACACCACTGACCAAGCAAGTGGAAGCAAAGATAAACAAATAGAACTATATGAAACTAAGAAACTTTTGCCCTTCAAGAGAAATGGTATCCAAGATACAAAGACAATTCACATATTGGGAAAAATATTTACTCAATACCTGCCTGATAAGGAGTTAATATCAAAGATATACAAAGCACTGGTAGAACTATACAAGAAAAGAAATCTACCCTCATCAAAAAGGGGGGGGGGAGAAGAAATGAACAGAAACTTCCTCAAAGAAGAAATTCAAATAGCCAAAAGGCATATGAAAAAATTTTCTTCCTCATTAATTATCAGGGGAATGCTAATCAAAACAGCAGTGAGATATCATCTCACACTACAAAGGCTGGCACACACTCAAAAGAACAAGAACAAGCAGTGTTGGTGTGGATGCGGGGGGAGGGGGGAAGAGACTAGTCTACTGTTGGTGGGAATGCTGATGGGTGCAGCCTCTTTGTAAAACAATCTGGACATACCTCAAAAAACTAGAAATCAAGCTCCCATTTGACCCAGCAAATCACTCCTGGGAATATACCCTGAGGGCCAAAAACACATAGCAGAAACACCATCTGCATCTCTATGTTCATTGCCAACACTATTCAGAGTAGCCAGAATCTGGAAGCAAGCTGAGTGACTGAGAACTGATGACTGGATAAAGATACTATGGTATACATCTACATAATGGAATATTATGCAGCTGTTAGGAAAAATGAAGTCATGTAATTTGCTACAAATGGATGGACATGGAGAGATTATCATGCTGAGTGAAATGAGTTAGAAGGAAAAAAAACAGATATAGAATGCTTTCATTTGTGATTTATATATATGTATATATACATATATGTATTGTATATATGTATATACATATACACGTATATATACATATGTATATATCACATGTATCACTTGTCTTCCCATTGTTCATTGATTTGCTCGAGCAGGCACCAGTAGCATCTCCATTCATTGATTATGAGGTCCACTATTACTGTTTTTGACATATTGAATACACCACGGGTACCTTGCCAGGTTCTGTTGTGGCTCTTCATTCACCCCAGGGGTCCCAGTCTTTTTCTATGTTAGACCATCAACCATCCAGGGCCAACGGGGCAGAGTCCTGGATGTGGATAAGCCTGTCTTCTGTCTGCCGCCTGCTGATGCAGCCGAAGCACCACAGCCACACCTGCAACACCTCGAGGGGCAGGATGTGTATATGTGTGTGTGTATATATATATGTATATGTATATATACAATATATATGTATTATATAAATATATATATATGAAATATTACCCAAGGCTAGGCAAAACAGGGGTCCAGGAGGACCTCTCCAGGATTGGAATCTACCACAAGTGTGTGGGGCAGAGGTCATATAAGACAGAGAAGGATCAGTCTGCCAGTAATAGTTGGAAATGGTAATGCTAAACAAGAACTGAAAATATTGAAAGTAGATAAAAGGATGTGCATGATAACCATTCAGTATATTTATTGCAAACCACAATGTGCAAAAGAGAGAGAAAAAGAGAGAGAAGAAGAATAGTGCCTGCTATAAAGGCAGGCATGGGGGGATAGGGCAGGGAAACTAGGGACATTGGTAGTGGAAAATGTGCTCTGGTGAAGGGATGGGTGCTACAACATTGTGTGACTGAAACCAAATCATGAACAGCTTTATAACTGTCTATCTCACTCTGATATAATAATTTTTTAAGAAACTATAGTACGTCTACACAATGGACTACAATGCTGCTGTTAAAGAAAAGTGAAGTCATGAAACTTGCCTAAAAGCGATGGACCTGGAGGCTATCATGCTGAGTGAAATTAGAAGGAAAATGACAGATATAGAATGATTGCATTCATTAAATAGAGGCAAAAAAGATACACATGACAACCCTTTAATGTATGTTCTGCAATCCATAGTCTGGAGGGGAAGGAAAAGAGAAAGAAAGAGAAAGGGAAAGAAATAAAGAACCTGCCATGGAGGAGGGCTGGGGGAGGGGGAGGGAACCGGGGACGTTGGTGGTGGGAGATGGGCACTGGTGGCGGGATGGGTGCTGGAACACTGTATAACCAAAACCAAATATAAACTGTTTAATTGTATATCTTTGTAATTGTAAAAATAAAAAATTTTTTAAAAAGAATGATTGCATTCATTTGTGGGATATAAAAAAAAATAGTATGGGGTCCGGAGCGATAGCCCAGCGGGTAGGGTGTTTGCCGTGCACACCACCGGCCCATGCCGCCCGGGTTCGATCCCTGGCATCCCATATGGTTCGCCGAGTGTTGCAGGACTCCTCTAAGGGCCGCTGCATCTGCTCTGAATTGCCGCCTGCAAATCACTTCGTAGATAAGGGGGTAGTCTAAATGTGGCAGTTTATCTGACCATGTATGCTGTACTAGCTGGTATAAATATTCTCCCATCTACCACCATCATCGTGGCACTAGCTAGATCTTACCAGCATATTAGCCTGGCCACGTAGGACCCCTAAGTAATTAGACCAGAGAGAAATGCTGTTTGCTTCCAAGCAAACAAGCATGGCTCCCCTGATATACTTAAAGTCAACTAAAATACAAAACTACAATGAAGTAGAAGAGACTTGTGAAGGCTTGGAGAAATATTTAACTGGCATTAGTATTAGTCTTTGGTACAGAGACATGCCATCTCAGAAACCCCCTTCTCTACCTATAAAGGCATTTCCAGGCAGATCTTGGCTCAAAACTTTAGCATACAAAAGGGCCTAGGTGAGGTGCAGGGAGGGATTACCTAAGGGCATTTGACCCTCCCTGCTTTCCATAACAGTGGGAGGAAGGTCTGAGTTGCAGGGGTATAAAACTAGCCTGTTTCCCCTCTCTCTCTCTCTCTCTCTCTCTCTCTCTCTCTCTCTCTCTCTCTCTCTCTCTCTCTCTCTCTCTCTCTCTCTCTCTCTCTCTCTCTCTCTCTCTTGCGTGTGCGCTTCTTTTTGGGCTCTCTCTTTGTGAGCGCTCACCTTTCTTGGGAGTCTTGTCTTCTTCTCCTTTTACAGGGCCTTTACACGTGGTGGCAGCCATCTTGGCCTACACGTGGCTAGGGTTCTAGCCTGGAATCCTAAACACCGGGCTTTTCCTTTTGCTGATTTGTATGCCTGAACCTGTGATAAGTAAACCCTTTTAAAACTGCATCGGATTCCTGAGTTTTCATCCATTCCTCGCAGGCTTCGGAGGTAGAAGGGAACTCGCTTCCCGGCACTGTCGGGGACCCCAGCGGAGCTCCCGACAGCCGAGCACCGCCAGGAGTAATTCCTGAGTGCAGAGCCAGGAGTAACCCCTGAGCATTGCCAGGTGTGACACAAAAAAGCAAAAAAAAAAAAAAAAAATAGTATGAGCGTACTATCCAAGCCAGGCAAAACAAGCAAGGAGGAGTTGTCCAGGGTTGGAATCTACCACAAAGGTGTGGGAACAGAGGGTAAGTAAGATAGAGAAGGAACCAGTTTGACAAAATAGTTGGGAATAGTAGGACTAGCTGGACTAGAACTGAGTATGGAAAATAGGTAAAGGAATATACATAATAACCCTTCAATGTCGTGCTTCCAAAACACAATGTGCAAAAGGAGGAACAAAGTGAGAGAAACAGAAGAAAATTGCCAGCTGTAGAGACAGGTTGCGGGTGGGTTGGAGGGAATCAGGGCGCATTGGTGTTGAGAAATGTACACTGGTGGAGGGATGGCTGTTGAAACACTGTATAACTGAAACTCAATCATGAACAGCTTTGTAATGGTCTATTGCACATTGATTCAATAAATAAATAGATAGATAGATGGATGAATTAATTAATCACTTCACTTGTATCACTTGTCTTCCTGTTATTCATCGATTTGCTCTAGGGGGCACCAGTAACATCTCCATGTGTCCTGTTGCATGCTAGTGTAGCCCATGGGAATCTGCTCGCTCCAGGAACACGAAGAGCCTCAGACCATTCCTTCAGGTCATGGGAATGAGGTCTATAATTGTTACTGGTTTTTGGCACATCAAATACAACATGGGTAGCTTGCCAGGCTCTGCTGTGCGGGTGGGATACTCTCAGTAGTAGGCTCTCAATTTGTGCATTTACTGATGAACCGCAATGGAAAGAGATCGACTTTTCTCTTGGGCGGAGCTCTGACGAGCTGTGGAGTCCGGATGTTGAAAATGGTGGCCCTCATGCTGTGGGGGTTCCTCTGGCTTCTTGCGAGGCTCTATTGGGAATGAATGAATGAATGAATGAATGAACGAACGAACGAACAAACGAATGAATGAACAAATGAATGAATGAATAAATGAATGAATGAATGATAGATGATTTTTTTTGGTAGAAAAGAAAGTCTTGTCTTGTTGCCAGTCTAAAGAAAAGGATTATTTTTGTTGTTTGGGAGCATCCAGAAACTACTCAGGGTTTGCTTCTAACTCAGTGTTCAGGGATCATTTTTGGTGGGATTCAGAAGACCATATACAGTGCCAAGTATTATAATCTGAGTTTGTTACATGTGAGGTAAGCTCCCTACCCATTGTGCTATCTCTCCAACCCCAAGTGATTTTTTCATCACTGAGTACAATATTAGCATTCATATGCCCTTTAAAATCACTTGATCACTGATCACTTGAATTCCATTATTCATCGATTTGCTCAAGCGGGTGCCAGTAACATTTCCATTGGACCCTATCACGTGACAATGTAGCCCAATAGCATCTGGTTGATTCAGGAATATAAAGAGCCTCAAACCGTTCCCTCAGGGTCTTGACAAGGGAGTCTGACCACCTTGTAGGTGGGCAGCCACGTGATCTTTTGACATCCCATGGAATCCAGTCAGTAATGGCTCTAGTCCAGCGGTTGTCTCCAAATCGCGCCCTTTAAAATAATAATGGTGATGGGAGATGGGTTCGGGTGGAGGGTGCATGTTGGAACCCTGTGGAGCCAGGACTCTACATGAGCATCCTTCAATTAAAAAAAAAAGGAGAAAAGGTGGAAAAAATAAATAAATAAATAAATGTCTGCAGGGCTAGCCACAATGTGTAAAAAGAAGAGGGAGAGAGATGCAGATATAGAGAGAAAGAGAGGAAGCAGGGCTATCGGCTATTAAGACAGCCTGGGGGTGAGTGGGAGGGGTGGGGTACATTGGTGGTGGAAATGGGGTACTGGTGGAGGGATGGGTGCTGGAATACTGTATTACCAAGAACCAATTGCACCTTTGTAATTGTATGTCTCACGGTGGTATAATAAAGAATTTAAAAAAAAATAATAATGGTAATTTCCTTCTCTTTCTTGCTTGCTAAATATGTTTTTTTTTACTGTGAAAGAGCTCTGCATTTTGTCAAGTACCTTTTAAGCATCAATTGAAATAATCATATCTGACCTTTATTTGTTCATATGCTGTATCGCAGCGATTTGTTTTCATGTTGAACCATCTATGCACTAGGAGATAAAGCCCACTTCATCAAGGTATATGGACCATTTACTTTGTAGTGCTATTGTTGTTGCTATTATTATTATATTTACTTTCTGGTTCACACCTTAAGGTATTCAGGGCTTCTCTCCTGGCTCTGTACTCAGGGATCACTCCTGGCAATGCTTGAGTAATCATACACAATGCAGAATGCTAAACCAGGACAGGCTATATAGAACACAAATGCTTTAACCCTTGAACTATCTCTCTAGGCCCATAAGATTCTTTTATTTATCTATTTTTGTGTGTGGGGGGTGGGGGGAGTTGGACCACATCTTGCAGTGTTCAGGGATTACTCCTGGCTCTGCACTCAGGAATTACTCTGGCAGAGCTAGGAATGCCATATGGGGTGCCAAGCATCAAACTTGCATTGGCCATAAACAAAGCAAGTACCCTACCTGCTATACCTGGATATATACCTGGATATATATATCCAGCCTCCTTAAGGTACTTTTAATGGGTTACTGAATTTTTTTAGCATTTTGTTGAGAATCTTAGCATCAAGTCGGTTTGTCATTATTTTCTTTTATAGTAGCCCTGTCAAGAGCTATAAAATGATTTTCAGTATAGGAAACAAATAATTCAGAACACTATATCTTATCACTACAACCTCAAAAACTAAAGCTTATGATGATGAGCCTGATCATGAAATATATAATAATATACCTACAATAATAAACAAAAGATAAATATAAACATTAAACATAAAGTAAATAAAACCAGTGTCCTCTTTAAAAAGTCTGAAAAGGGGCCGGGCGATAACCCAGCGGGTAGGGCGTTGCCTTGCACGCAGCTGGCCTGTGCCGGCCTGGGTTCGATCCTCGGCATCCCATATGGTCCCCCAAGCACCGTCAGGAGTGATTACTGAGTGCAGAGCCAGGAGTAACCCCTGAGTGTCGCTGGGTGTGACCCAAAAAGCAAATAAATAAATAAATAAATAGATAAATAAATAGATAGATAGATAGATAAATGAATGAATAAATAGATGGATGGATGAATGAATAAATAAATGAATAAATAAATAAATAAATAAATAGATAGATGGATAGATAAATACATAAATAAATGAAAAGAAAAATAAAATGTCAGCAAAGGGGCCGGGCGATAGCACAGTGGGTAGGGCATTTGCCTTGCACACTGCTGACCTGGGTTCAGTTCCCAGCATCCCATATAGTCCCCCAAGCACCGCCAGGAGTAATTCCTGAGCAAAGAGCCAGGAGTAACCCCTGAGCATTGCTGGGTGTGACCCAAAAAAAAAAGTCAGAAAAATGCATAAATGTTTCTAACAGTCCTGTTTATTTTTGATTCAGTATTGAAAGAATTATTTGGAACTAGATAGGTACTCTTTTACATTTTTTTTTATTATACCACCACGAGATATACAGTTACAAATGTTTTCATATTTGGATTTCACTCATACAGGGTTCCAGCACTCATCCCTTCACCAGTAGCCATTTCCCTCCACCAATGTCCCATGATTTCCCCGTCCCCCAGCCTGCGTCTATAGCAGGCAATTTTTCTCTTCTCTCTCTCTCTTACTCTCTCTCTTACTCTCTCTTACTCTCTCTATCTATCTATCTATCTATCTATCTATCTATCTATCTATCTATCTATCTATCTATCTATCTATCTATCTATCATCTATCTATCTATCTATCTGGCTGGCTGGCTGGCTGGCTGGCTGGCTGGCTGTCTTTTCCTTCTCTTACACACTGTGGCTTGCAATACATACAGTTAGAGGTTAGCATGTATATCCTTTTGCCTACATTCAATGCTCAGTTCTACACTGGAATTACCATTTACAATAATTATTAGTACACTGTTCCTTTCTCTGTATTGCCTAACCTTGACATATAGGGACTCTTAATGTTGAATTAATAAGCTAGAAGCGTCTGTGCTTCTCCACGCCGTAGACGTCCTCCCTTCCTCTGTAACACAGTTCTTCTTAAAACCAAAGAATGCCACAGAAACCAAGCTTATACTATGTGGTTTCCAGCCTAATTCTTGTAAGATTAAGAGAGCTGCAGATCATAACACATCATCCTTCACTGAGGAAACTCAGCGTCTAACACACTGTGGCGGTACCAAGGCTGTCCGAGGCAATATACCTGTTCTGATCATTGCCCCTTTGGAGCAGAGAGTGCTTTTGTACATCTCTTTGGAAACCATTAAATAGAAATTACCCATTAGTAATTCTGCCAAAAAGCTGCAAAATTGATTTTGTGATACAAAGAAAAGGATTTTTTTTTTGCCTTCTGAAATGAATTCTTTTTTCTCCTCTTCATTTAATATTTGTTTGCTGCTTCTTCCATGTGTCTGTTGATGGTATTTATTGTTCAGTTGCTAATGTAGGCTTTGGTCTTCAAAGCTCTTAACCTTTCATCTTCAGTAATTCAAGTGGGTTCAAGAAATATTTTTCTCTTTCCCCTGTCCAAGAATTGATCTTCAATCAAATTCTCTTTCAAATGGCCAAGCACAGTTACCTGTGGTGTACTTGGAATAGAAGATGACTTTCTGAACTGTGTTAGTAACCCTTTCAGAAGTGCTGGTTGCTGAGATATTTTCCTTCTCATCAGTGTTTAATTTCTTTTCCTTTTTGCTTTCTTCCTTCCTATATTTCTTTTCTTCCTTCTCTCCTTCCTTTCTCCCTTTAATTTCCTATTAAAGTTCTGTGGGGGTGGGGGTATCAAACTTATGATCTCACCCATGCAAGGGAAGTGCTGTACTGCTGAGTTTATCTGGTGCCCTGGGCTTTCATTCTCTCTCTCTCTGTCTCTCTCACTCACTTGCTCACTCTTTCAGTTCTCTCCCTCCTTCCCTCTTCTCCTCTTTCTCCCTCCTTCCCTCTTCCTTTCTTTCCTTCCTTGCTTCCTTCCTTCTTCCAGCAATTCCTCTTCCTCTCTTTTCCTTCCTTTCTTCCTTCCTTCCTTCCTTCCTTCTTTCCTTCTTTTCTTCCTTCCTTCCTTCTTCCCCTCTCTTTTTCCTTTTCTCTTTTATGGAGAAATATGGGGACATGCTCAGCCATGCTCAGGGCCTATACTTGTGCTCAGAAATCACTCTGGTGGGGGTTCAGTGACAGTATGTGATGATAAGGAACAAACCTGTACTGGCTGCTTACAATGCCAGTGTCCCACCAGCTGAACTAATGTTCTGACCACACTTTTTCCTCTTTTTTCAGAAGGGAGTAAGAGGGACAAGATTGCTAGATTTGCATAGTCACTATTTGATAATCATGGGAAAAAGACATCTCAAAAAGAAACATATCCTTTACTTTTTCTTTGGTTGGGTTTTTTTTTCTTTAGGGATGGAGAGGAAGACTGGTAAACATTGCCAAGGAGGTCTGGAGCTTCCACCACTGGTTCAGTGTAAGGACCTGAGAATGCAATGGCTGTAGAACCTGTACGAGGTCCATCCCAGCAATGCTGAGAACTCTAGGACTATACCCCACAACGTAGGATAGTGGGGACCATGTGGTGTCAGGAATCGAACTTGGACAGTAACTGCTGTCCTAGCTACAAGGCCCTAATAATAAAATCTTATTATGTTATAAGGAATTTTATCATTCACATCTAATTTTGAAAGAGATGTTTGGGTGCTTCAAAGGATTGCTCACATTTCTGAATCATCAAAGTAATCTTTGCTACAGATTGTGGTAGAAATTTTAAGTGTGAAGCTATTTCCCATCATGGTAAATTAAATGGCTCTATTATCCCCTTGGCTTTCAAAATATCCCTGTGTACCCAGATTGAATCCAATTTAAATTCCTTTGTATGATAAATTCTTTCATGATGTAATAATATCATCCTAATTCTAATTATATAGAAGATGTGGAAACACTTTTTTTACTATGTCCTTTCTTTCAAAAATGTGTTTTCCAAAAAATTCGCAGCTCAGTTATTCAAATATAGGATCTCTGGGTGTTTCTTGGGGTGGGGGGAGGGTGTTAATTATATCAATCTTTTTTATAAAAGGATTTTGAGGTAGAGCCGAGCACATTCCATTCACACAGAACAGTGATTAATTCCTATTGCTGCGCAGTCACTTGTTACTTTATTTTTAGGGGCAAATTTATAGCAAGTCCTGGATCACATGTACAATGGCATTTGAAGTATCTGCAGCTGCTTACATAGCAGAAGTTCCAAGCTACATTCCTGTTGTGAATCATAGGTTCGTGAGTTCGGCACTACAGTAGCAAGAAATTAGAATTGGCCTATGGATGTGTACACACACTCACACAAACATATGCAAATATCCAAAGGATTCCTACTATGAAAAATTGAGTGTATCCTTCATTATCTTCTCAGGAAGATGTCGCCTTCAAAGAATGCTATCTTCACTAGGCAAGTATATTCTCTGATAAAACATTTCCTGCTCCTGAATAAATGGACATGTACATAGATATTTATACCCTGTAAATAAATATATGTGAGTAACTGGATCAGATAGGTAACCTAAACCGTTTCTTCTTGTTTTAAAGTTATTTATTATTCTCTATCGTATTTCACCATGGAGTCATCATTGATAGTTTCTGTTGAAGCTGGGCTAGAGGTGGTGCTATCTGTCAAATGGTAATAGAGAATTTTTTCAAGTCCTGTCTAGTCCAATTATTATAAGCACCTATGCATCCCTATGGTCCTAACCCACATCATTACAAGTCCTAATATGCCAGATGAAAGCTACGCATTCTGCAGCCAGAGAGACAGTGGAGATGTATGGTGTCTGCTTTGCATCTGGCCAACCTGAGTAGGATGCCCACCCCCCCAACCCAGTACTGGCTATGGTTTCCTGAGCACCACTGGAAGTTATCTCTGAGCACAGAGGCAGGAGTAAGCCTTCAGCACTGCCAGGTATGCCTCCACTCCCCCAAAAGAAAGTCAAGCATGCTAATTTGAAATGATATTGTCTTGGTTTTGCTATTTCCTAAGTGGGTGGCTGTGTTTAAGTGTTTTAACTCCTAAGTCTCGATTTGCTCATCTGTGTACCTCCAGACTGCTCTAGAGATGAAATGAGAAAACACACACCAAAATGCTAAGTGTCTTGATAATCTCTTTGTAAAGAGCAGCTATTTTTGCTATTCCGAAGAAGCAGGAGAAGGGACTCCAGCTTAGGTAATGCTCTTGACTCTGTGGGAGGAGGCGCCATAGGAACAGGTGTGTTGCAGCAATGACCATGTTCCCCTTAAGTAGCATCTCACAGAACACTTAACATTCCTTAGTGATGGTATGATCTTTGGCGATGAAGGCTCTGAAGCAACGATGGACTCATCTCAAAGAAAAATGATAATTGCTTCATCTGGAGGCGGGCTAAAATAGGGACGCTCTTTTCTATAGTTATTTGTTATGGATTCAGTCACACTCCTGGTTCTGCACTCAGAATTACTCCTGGCCTTGCTCCGGGGAGCATATGGGATGCTGAGGATTGAACCCTGGTAGCCTTGTGCAAGGCAAATGCCCAATTGGCTGTACTGTGGCTCCGGCACCCAAGGTCTTCTGAATTTACAAGTTATGACCAGGAAAAGTGCAGGTCCCCAAACCAAACCTATGTGACCTGAAATATCAAAACACTTAAAATGACTTTTACAGATTGTTTATAATTCATCATATTAAATTTTAAAGTTTTAAAATTTAAAATTTGACTTTGATAGATTTTGGAGACCACAAAAGCAGAGGAACTGATAATTTTATTCATAGATGAGAGTCTCAAAAGGTAGCCTATAATAGACACTCAGTTTTTTAGAAATGGGCAGCTCTCTATGAACTTTGAAAAAAAATTAAAGATCTGGTAAGTTCAACCATAGAGTAGGAAGTCTGATTTTTTTTTAAATTAATTTTTGTTCCAGACGATGGGTCAGAGGTAGAGCATTTATCTTGCATAGGAGGCCTTGAACTTTATCTTTGGTAATGAAAAAAAAATATTTTAATGTACTGTCATTGATTTAACTTATCTAATTTTAAACTTGATTCTGATAATGAAGTCATCACATAGAGGTATGGAGAAGGTTATATTTCAGAAAGAAGCAATGGCCCAAAATAAATCTATGTCCATAAGTCAATTGTACTTTTTCTTTCCCGCCCCCACACTTAGACTGAGAATTCAGTAAGAGTTTAACACTCATAAGAAAAGGACCCAAAGAATAGGCAAATGGAATAAATATCTAAAGACTAAAAGAAGATAAATGAGAATGAATTTCATTGACATAGTTGAGGCAGGAATTGGAGGTCAGCAGAGATTCATACAGTCAGCCTGCAAAGTCAGTTCATGGCTGTATCTACTGAAATGTTCTAAGTTTTGCATAACAGAAAGAAACAAAGTTTTGAAGGAGCTGAATCTAATCTGTGAAAGCCTTCCAACTATCAAACATGTAAGAATATAAATGTAGAACTGGATTCTCCCAATCACTGGATCAAAGAGAGAGGAAGAGAGACAGAAAGACAGAAGAGAGAGAGAGAGACAGAGATCTTCACTGAGTATGATCCAAAAAGATAGGAAAGTACAACTATGTATTCCCCCCTTATGCGAGAATTGCACAAAGACTGTATTTCTTTATTTGTCGATGCCATAGCGACAAGATTACAGAGTAAAAGCTGTAGAGATAGCTCAAGAGGCCTGAGCTCATGCTGTCTGCGCTAGAGGCCTCAGGTTTGATCCTACCACAGAGATGAGGTAGCTCATCTTTTTAGACTTGTGCGGCCTAAAAACCAGGGCATGGGGAGGAGTAAAGTTCAAGGCCAGAGAAATAGTCTCATATGGTGGATGTTTGCTCTGCGTGCTTTCAACCTGGCCTCAAGCCCTGCCATGCCATAATGTCCCCCAAGCATTGCTAGGAGTGATCCCTGAGCACAGAGCCAGGAGTATCCCTGAGAACCACTGAGTGTGGCCCAAAATCCAAATATAATTAATGAATTAAAAAAAACATTGTGATTAAAAAAATGCAAGAGAAAAGACTTTCCCAGTCCCTCTATGGGAAATGCCAAAAGGATATAGTTACATAAAGAGGTGATAACAAAAGTAGAGAGAAATTACTAGAGGAACTGGAATGACAATACAGTGGGTAGCGTGACGTGCTTTTAGAGTAGCCAACCTCAGTTCATCTCCAGCATCCAATAGGATCCCATGTGTACCACCAACAGTAATTTCTGGGTGCAGAGGCAGGAGCAACCCCTGAGCATCACTGGATGTGACCCAAAAATCAAAAAATAATAGAGACATTTATCAAAGAGACATTTATCAGGCATTTAATTTAACAGTTTCTATGCTTCTTAATTTGGAGGTGTTTGTGATATTAATCAAATATTTTAGATTTTCATTCACTTTATGCCTCTTTTTTTTTTTTTTTTTGCTTTTTTGGGTCACATCCGGCAATGCTCAGGGGTTACTCATGGCTCTGCACTTAGGAATTATGCCTGGCCGTGCTAGGGGACCATATGGGATGCCGGGGATCGGGGCAGACTGCATGCAAGGCAAACACCCTACCTGCTGGGCTATTGTTCCAGCCCCTATGCCTCATTTTTTAACTCATATTTTGTTTTCAACCTTTATAGTCTTAAAGACTGTCCAAACCCCCCACAGTGTTATTCTCTGGAATGAGCAGCAGTATTCCAAAGGCTAGATGTCTGTGCCAGAATCGTGTGTTTGTGTGAAATAAGTGTGGCTATCTTATATTCATTTGCACTTTCACCAGACCTGGACCCCACCAACTCTCAGACTTTGACAAACAGACTTTGGTTTGTGTTCCTGGGGCAGACTCCTTTCTTTTCAATCTAGCCCATACTGTCTACCAGACCCTGAAAAAAGCACTGCTGTGAAAACGTCACACTCGTGAGCAAAGCAGAAGCCTGCCCAGAAAATGAGGTGCCCTTTAGCAGCCTGCACAGCTCTGTCCCAGCTCCACGCAGGGCTCCGTAATTGCCTTGTCTTCCAGCATGTAGAGTCTTTGAATGACTATGACTAGAGACTAATCTGTCTTGCATATTATGGTGCCTGTCCCCAAGCACAGACAACAGTTTCATCAATTCATTTCATGTATTCTGTAGACATGAGACGCTCAATGCATAAACTTTTTTAAGTCATTAATCCTTGCTCTCCAGTGGCCTGGGTGCTATTTGTAGAATCTGTTGTGATTTGCAACTCTGCCTTTTACAGGTGCAACAAGCTCAAGACAGAGAACTGGCGAAAGAGAAAGAAATCACAGAGCCTCCTGCTGACTGCCCATCAAGACAATTGTTTCTTGGTCACCAACAGGACATCCCAAAGTCTGTTCTGTTTTCCCTGCTAGTGACAGCCCATGGCTGCTATTAAGGCAACAGCTGTCTGGTGCTGGCTGTCACCCAGACTCTGCCTTTGCATAGCTGTCTGCTCTGGTTAGGAGACCGGTTCCTTTGCAGGCAGAGGGGCAGTGTGGGGCAATGTGTTTAAGGTAGGGTCAGGGAGCAGGAAATGACTAAGGAGGAATCAGGAAAAAAGGATTTTCAAATAAGGGAGGAAAACTGATTCTGTCTATGCAAATTTATTCCAGGTAAAAGGCAAACTGTTAACACGTATTTCTTTATTAAAATTTCTTTCATTAAAGTGAATTCCCATAAACACAAAATCCAGGTGTGTATATGTACTCTTGAAGTGTGTGTGCACACACACACATACACACACACTCACATACACACAGCAAACACACACAGCTTCCACTGTTACAAGACCATATTTAAGGTAACAGCTGTAACATGAAGAAACAATTAGCATATTTATAGATACTTATATTTACCTTGGAATTCCAAAGACTGCTTATTTGTTTGGCTAATTAATCCGGATCCTGGTTACTTGTTATTATTGATTGAGATTAAGAAGTATGTAGATTTTAAAAGTACGTTGAAATGTCTCCAGTCTTGAGTGTTAGTTGAGGAAATTCAGGCAGCATTTTCAAAGGCTCACAGGCCTAAGGCTCTATTTAGATTACCCAGTGATTAGTAATTCTAATTCAGCAAAAATGAAAGCAAATTCATTCCAGACTTTAGCTTTTCAAACACACTTCCAACAGATATTTTCTATAGATAAATATTTTAAATGTTTCAAAATCATCAAAGATCTATATGAAAACACAAGCTTAGCTGTTTCATTTTTTCTTTTGTCAGCTAACTTGACCTTGGTGGCAAAATCTTCTTTTTTCAGCTATAGACTTATCCCTACATTTGATTTTCTTAAAATCTTGAGTTTCTGAAACTTACAGCAATGCACACTTATTACCTAGGATCAATGAGACCGATAAAATATTGCAATTACTAGAGAAAATATAACTCACTCACTTTGAACTTCATTGTTATTTTGCTTGCCTCTCTTTCATTTTGACATTTTAACAACTTCGAAGTATAGATTATAGAGGCTTGGCGAAACAGCAAATGTTGTCTCAACTAATCCCTGAGAATTAAATCATTTAATTTTAGTGTACAGAAAAGTGATAAATTACTTGGGATTATGCCTCAAAGGTGTAAACCTATGCATATGGGTTACAAAAGGATTGTGAGAGAGGAAATCTGAACTGCAAATATGTACAACTATTTGGGCATCGGCTCTCCTGATAGGTTTGAAAAGTCACATATCCCTAAATGCTCATGTAAAGCCTTTAATGGAAGAGAATAAATCAATTCCCATCAAAGCAGGAGGAAATCTGATTTTTTAATCAAATTATTCCAGTGATTTGGCCAAAGGTTACTAGTTAGATACGTTAAATGACTATGTTAAATATTATTCATCTCATGATAGGGAAACAACTTTAATCTCCAGTTATTATAAACAAACTGTGGTAGCCAAGGACCAAAGGTATAAAAATTCCACCACAAAAGTACATTTACTAAATAGGCATGGTCAGCATTTCTTGATGAGATTTGGTAGTTCAAGACAATAAAACTTAAATATACATTTGTAATCAACTGCTCTCAAGATGAGCAGGGAAATTTAATAGAGGGACTAAATGCTAGTGTTTTATAATCCTTAACAAAGCGTATGACTCACATTACTCTCTTTAGTAAATCCATTTCAAAATTCAAATTTATATCATATTTTTAATGCAAGAGAGAGACTACCAACTTCAGCTATGCTCAGACCTGAATTTAGAGATAAACTTCAAAATTCAATGCTGTTGAGTCATAGAGCAAACTACACATCTTTTCCATCTGTATAGTTCAGAGCTCTCCTAGCCCTTTCCATATCATCCCATAATAGTCATATTTCTTTAAGAGATTATTCTTACAGAATATGAAATATAAATCACTAAACTCTAATTACCTACATAGTTCATTTGTAATAATGAAATCTCTTTATGATTCTAAGGATAGTCTCTCTGGTTTTAATAAAAAGGTTTAGAAGTCTGGTTCTAAGTTTAACATTCACAGAATTTGACATTAAGTTTCAAACTTTCCTTTTATCTCTCTCAGAACACACAGTCTGATCAATTTTTGAATTCGTTAAACCACTCTATACCGTAGTTTTCCCATAATTAAGTTGTAAAATAATTGCTGTGATCATTAAGGCTCCATATAATACTTTAAACATTCAATGTCTTTTATGACCATTTATTTTGCAGAGTACATTGTTCTGCAAACCAAGGTTTATCAGGCTCCTTGTTAGTCTAAGATCCATGTTTTACACAATCAGATTAGCAGATGGTACATCAGCTTTAGAAGCAGTTTGCTCTTTACTCAAGATGCAGGCCCGTTATTTATTCTATCCTTTGACTTTGTGCAGCATAAACGTACTGTCTTTATTCTTACAGGAGCTAGAAAAATCCTAGAGTACACCAAGTGAAGTGTCTTTTTCAGTGTATCTTGTGAACAGCTTGTGAAGCATTCTGAATAGGTTTTGAGGACATTGAAGGCACTCACATTTCAGAATCTGCCACTCTTAACCCTTCTGTGAGAAACCAATCAGTTATTATAAAGGAATGAAATAAAACCCAAATGACTATAGATGAGCATGGTGTTGAACAAGTATGTACAAAAGGAGTTGCTGACATTTTTAAGTGTGAATATTTATTATGTGAAAATCTTGGTATTACTTTTTCAGCCAAAAAAAGGTATATATCGCTAATCCTTTTTAGCAGAAAAGGGGGTGCAGATGAAAACCCTGTTTCTTATTGTCAGTCAATTCCAAGACATCTTCTAAGCCATCGCTGATTTTCAGATTTCTACTTTCTCTTCTCCGTGTGACCCTTTCTTACCTGCCTCAGCAGGTAAGGATACCACTACTGAAAGAGGCAGGCCCACCCTAAAAAAGTAGATTCACAGATTTTGAAAAGAAAAGAATGTTACCTAATGCACTCAATTGAAAACCCTTCTACACTTTGCTCTTTGCAACATAAAGCATCTGGAAATCTAGCTCTTCACATCCTCTCCCCCAACTATGGCTCGCTCCTTAAATTTAACAGTCTGGGTCACTGTGCCCAGACCAGTCCCCGCGGTGGGAAATACAACATGCCACCTCTCTGACAGGAAAAGGAGGTTCTGCCTCTCAGTCCTGCCTGCCTGCCTCCCAGAAAATCAGGCAGCACGGCCAGGCCTGGCTCAGACATCAGGCACAAACCCTCTGTGGCATGTGGAGACGGGAGGAGGAGGGAGGTGGTCAGCATGAATGAAGGTGGAGGTTCAAGGCCAGTTCAGAAATAATGGAACTGATTTCCCTAAGAAATGTTAAGTGGGCCAGTCATATCTCATAAAGGGGAAACAATATTTTTCTTGGAAAAACAATAGACTAATGTCCCACTGAGGTACAGATCTTCCCCTATAATCTTTGTTTTAGTTTTGCTCTGCTTTGTAAAATGAGGTTGTGCTATTAAATGAAGTATTGGCACTTTCCTCCTCATCCTCACGAAGTGGCTATAGCAGATCAATAAATAGGTTAGAAAAAAAAATAAAATAAATAAAAATAAATAAAATAAAAATAAATAGGTTAGTCAGTAGGGAAGCAGGTTTGAGACAGATGTGTGTGTTTTCCTCCTCTATCATTTTCTCTTTCTCTCCCTCATTTGCTCTCACTCACTCTCCCCTCTCTCCCTCTCTCCCTGGCACTGCACAAAGTATCACATGAGCCTGAAATGCTAGGGTACATCTCTCAAGAATAAGCAGATCTGTCTGGGAATGAAGCCAACACAGATGAAAGCACAAAAGAAGGATGAAGAAAAAGGGACAGATAGTTGATAATTGCTTGAGTGCCTGAATCCAGTCACTAAGAATCCATAAATTCCCTTTCTGCAGTGCCTAATCTGAGTTGTGTTCTGACACTCGAGAGGCTTATTACTGGAAAGGATTCTATCCAAATGCTAACAGCGAGGTTTGCTTTCTGCTTGATCTTTGTTTCCTTTCTCTTTCCTTCCTTTTATTTTTTCAATGGCTGTCTTTTACCTGTGTGATCAAGGCAAACCATTGAGCCGAACAGAGGAAATTGGAGGAAGGTGATTCAGTGCAATATCCCTGTGCTTCCAAATTCATCTTCCTATGACGGAAAAGCTGCTGCTCCTGAACCAGCTTTGATCCGATGCTTCTCAAAGTTGACTCCATGACAGTGTACTTAGGTGCCTTCTCTTGAGAACACCAGGTTTCTAGGACAGTACACAGTTATTTAATGTTGAGTTTTCACACCCAGCACCATTCTGCACACAACAGTTATCACGCATTATGCTTTCTTGATTCTGTGGCTTAAATTCCCGACAATATTTGTGACTAAAATTCACTGTGATAGTTATTAACTCATATATAATTTAAATCAAATAACAAATATATATATATATATATATATATATATATATGTTTCAAAACTGCCTAACATTTTCAAAATTGACCATTTTAGTTCTTGAAAGAAATAAGATGGAGAAAATCTACTGTGAAATTATAAATGTATGTGTGATTTGAACATCATATGTTATTTTAAATGTTCTAGTAGCCATATATTAGAAAGCAAAAGAAACCAGTGAAATTGAGTTTAGTCATTTATTTCAAAAATACTTATTATTTCAACATGTAATCAATGAAACATATCATTAAGCTATTTTATGTTCTTTATTTCTACTTTATTATTCTTTGAAATTGCAGTATGAGTTTTGCCCTACAGAGTACTTCCAGTTGAGACCTGCCCCATTCCAAGTACTCGATTGCCTTAGGGGACAAGTGATATTAGACATCACAGATCTATACAATTAAAATTCTCCATTGGCGCATGTGGCTTACTACAATCTGGAGGCCCACCTCTAATGGGCCCGCTGCCATTTATTCAGTGACTAGAGACTGAAGGGAAAGAAGTGTGGCAAATCCTCTCCCCAGCTCAAGTAAGAAGCAGCATAGGTTTGACATACTTCAGTTCAAAATCAAACCACTATTCGCATTTCTTTTCACGAGAACCTGGTCTCACCCCCTTCAGCAATTCTTTACTCTTTATTCCCATTTTTAGCAATGAAGTTCTAAGAACTATAAACAAACTAGGCATCTGTGCAGACCAGATGACATGAGATATCAAAACCAGGAAGATGGGACTTCAGTGGATCCTTGAAGTTGAAATGGAAATGAAGTTTCATTCCAAGTTGTTTGAAAACAGAATTTAGTAGGCGTAGTACCTTTCAAATAGAGAAATCAGCTCTCTTATAGCGATCTTCTTATCTTGACTTACTGCCCTGGGTTCAGAGGAAGAAGGGAAATAAGTCTCCAACTGCCTCTATGAGCATTTGTATGCAGGGCCACAGACAAGGACAATAACCAATTTTAAAAAATAGCAAAAACCCTTGGGGGCCGGAGCGATAGCCCAGCGGGTAGGGCGTTTGCCTTGCACGCGGCCGGCCTGTGCCGCCCGGGTTCGATCCCGGCATCCCACATGGTCCCCGAGCACCGCCAGGAGTAATTCCTGAGTGCAGAGCCAGGAGAAACCCCTGAGCGTCGCCGGGTGTGACCCAAAAAAAAGCAAAAAAAAAAAAAAAAAAAACCCTTAAAATGACCTAAAAGTGACTTTAGGTCACTAAATGCCAATTCAGTTATGACACTTCTAGTTACTTATCCTCAAAATACAAAACCACTTATTTGAAGTCATATGTTTCTCCCATGTTCATTGTAGTTTTATTGAAAACAACCAAAAACTAAAAACAAGTTAAGTATCCATCAACGGATGACTGGGTTAGGAAGATGTGAAATGTGGCTTAATATATCTGGGTTAGGAGAAACAGCGCCAGGAGGACTGGTTCACAGTTGGAAGCTGGCCGTAAAGTGGTGGTGGAGAGGGCAGTTACAATAGAGAACGGACCACTATGACAGTGATAGTTGGAAATGATCGCTGTGGACAGAACCTGAATGATGAAAAGGGACAAACATGAAAACTTTTTAGTACCTGTACTGCAAATTTTTAATGTCAAAAAGTAGAGAAGAGAGAAAAGGAAAGTGCCATAGAGGGAGGCTGTGGGGGAAACTGGGAGGGAAACTGGGGACACTGGTGGTGAGAAACGAACACTAGTGAAGGGATACATGTTGGAACATTGCATGACTGAAACCCAATCATGAACAACTTTGTAACAATGCATCTCATGCTGATCACATTTAAAAAATTATTTTAAAAGCTGTGTCATTAACACATAATATACAATGGAATGCTCGGTTACAAAAATAAAACAGTGATTTGCAGCAACATGAATAACTGACAGGGTGCTAGGCTAAGGGAAACAAGTCTGAGAAAGGAAAACATATTATTTCATTACAATGTAAAATATCGTAAAAGCAAACAAACATCAAATAAAACATACTTTTAGACACTTGGGCCTATTAGTGATTACCTGAAGAGAAAGGGAGAGGGAGTCTGTGAATTGGTTTAAGATAGACTGGACTCCATGTATACATACATGCATGAAATGACATATATACATACATGTTCAGTTAAATAGTGCACACCTAAAAGTCATATCATACTTTCATGCATAATTCTGCCAAAAAAAGTTTACAAAATAAAGAAAATATCTTCACATCAATAATATGCAAGAAACAGCATATCCGAAAAAGCGTTCACATCATTAATAACTTCAGTCCTTTGCGTCTGTATGAGAGGCGCTGCATCATCACAGCAGACAGCAAGAAAGAGCTGCCACAGACTTTGATAAAGGCTGGACATTGTACCAGTGAATAACCCCAAGTCCAGCTCTCTCTTCCTGGTAGGGGAGAATTCACAAAGGGACGATGCAAAAATAAGACCAGTAATTCTCTCTCTCCTGTTTATTCAGACACAGTTGCCCAGGAGGTGAGAGAGCAGAACGTGGAAGAAGTTGAAGCTGATGTTTCTCATCAAGGAATTGGAGCTGTGAGTTCTGGAAGGAATTTGAAAGCCCAACTACTATCCTCTTCCAGACACATGCAAGACCATATTTAAGTCATTTCAAATTGATGGGAATATTTTTTTAATCTCTAGAGAAGGAGATAACATTCCGCATTAAACTATTCCCTTATTCAACAATCCTGCTTTATTTCTTGTGATTTGAATGCTGACTTTCTAGTTCTTTATGACCTGCGTGCTTTTAACAGTCACTAAGTTCCTAGTGTGAAAAGCTGATATACGTAAAATCATTTTAAAATGGTGTTGGATGAACCATTACAAAGAGATTGCATTACCTATTTCATTTAAATCGAGCCAAAAACCTTTGGGCTGGGCCAAATGAGATTGTTTTGAGAAACTATCAAGCAATCTATTGTTTGAGAATTGAAGATTATGGACTTTCAGCCTAGGATAGAATCTGTCAGTCTCTTCATTCTTTTGGAGAGGATCAGTGACTAATTATGTATAGTCAAGAATAGTTTAAACCATTTAGCACTAATTAACTTTTTTCACTACTGGCCTCTTTTTTTTCTCTTTTCCTCCCATAAAACAAACAAGCAAACAAAACCCTGACATTGTTCTTCCTTGGGCATTTTCTAACTTTTCTACCTGACTCTGTGCGTACCAAATCACTATTCTGAGCCCCAATAAACATGCACTGCCTTTTTAACTGCCTCCTGAAATTTTTTGGTTGACCCTATTAAGTGCGAGATCCATGTTGAAGGGTCTTAAGATGAAAGAGACAGTCTCAGAGCTCCAGGCACTTACAGCTCAGTAGGGAAGATAAGCCTCTACATAAATAACCACAATCCAAGGTAGAAAGTGCTAAGTGCAATAAGATAATACTGGGACAGAGCAGAGCACAGAACTCTTTGTCCTCAGAAAGAATGGAGAACAGCTGGCCTCCATCCCTCTTGTTTGTCCTGGCTAATCGCTCTCTTCCTCGCTTTTTATTTGCTCTTTTATACTATTTCTTAAGGCTGTCAATATTTTGAGACAGATGGGAGACACTGGGTGAGGTGGGAACACCTTCCCTCTGATAGCAGAACATACTGTTTGGGGGTGACGGTGGCTACTAGACACTGGCTAGCTGCCCAAGTAATCAACCCTTCTGTCCCATTATTTCTTTTCTTTCTCTCTATTTCTCTCTTCCTCCCTTTCTCTTTCTTGCCAATTTGTGCCCCTAGCCATTCCATTTAAGATCCAAGGTCCAAACAAGAATGAAACAGTATGACTTTTAGTTCATTTGTAGTTAAATCACATCTTCGTCCTCACACTATCATGTCTTCCTCTGACCCATGACCATTCAACACATAAAACTCCAGAATTCTTACACTAGTGGGGGGATTTGTCACGCTTCTTTGGTCAATTATTGTATCCCTTAGAAGGCAGAAACGTAACTGTTTCTTATCCCTTTTCTAGATGCCAAATGATGTGATTTTGCTGCTGATGGTGATGATACTGGATGTGCTGCCAGGGATGAGGGGTTGGGGTGAAGGAGGACTAAAGCACTCGGACCACTCCTGAGAAAACTGGGCTGCTGGCATTTGAGGGCCACTTTCAGTTCAAGACCCATCAGTGCCAGCGATCAAACTCAAGGCATTGCTCTACCATACAAGGCCTATGCTCTACCACTTGAATCATGTCCCTGGCCTCTAATCTATATGACCTTTAATGAAAAGACCTGTTTTATCAGAATAAACCACAAATCAATCAGATGCTAAGAAATTAAGTGGTTTATCCAAGTTCACACAATTACCTGTGAAGAGGTTGGAATTTGAATTCGCTTTTTGCACTACTTAATGTTTCCTGTGTTCTCATGGGTTCTCCTCAACAATCCTGTGTGCCCCAAGAGGAAACTGTGAATCCATTTAGCACCAGGGAGAAGAAATGTATGTCTTATTAAGTGACTGTTTGACTTCTTAGTACAGTTTCCTGAAGGTAATCTGTAATGGGTTATTCACGCTATGCTACCATTGAGTGTGGCAGTATAAGCATAAGGCATTTAAGTATTCTTTAACCTATATAGAAAACAAATAAGATAGGTACAAGAAACAGTAGGGAGAAAAGTGGAATGATGAGTGTCAAATTTTCTTCAAGAGGAAAATTAGAACTACTAGAAAACAAAAGTTGTGTTCTTTTTTTGAATTTTTTTATATTTTTAATTAAACATTTTATTATACCATACCACTGTAAGATATACAATTACAACGTTGTTCATGTTTGGAGGTTTCAGTCACATAGTGTTCCAGCACCCGCCCTCCACCAGTGTCCATTTCCCACCACCAATGGCCCCAATTCCCTCCCCCTTCCCATAGTCTGCCTAAATGGCAGGTTCTTTATCTCTTTCTCTCTCTCTCTCTCTCTCTCTCTCTCTCTCTCTCTCTCTCTCTCTCTCTATCTCTATCTCTCTCACCCTTCCTTCTCCTACACATTGTGGGTTGCACTACATACACTTGGAAGCCATCATGTGCATTTTTGCCTGTATTTAACTGTTTTTTTGCCTGTATTTAATGCTCAATTCTATGTTGCTATCAGCCCTTTCAACATTTATTCACACATGTTTCCTTCTCTGTCTTACCTAACCTCTGACTCTCTCACATTTACGGTAATATCCACTTTTGGTAAGACCACCTGATATATTTATGTCATGTAAATAAATGCAGTCATTCTATGTCTCTCTCTTTCCTTCTGACTAATTTCACTCAACTTGATCCTTTCCATGTCCATTCATTTATAGGCAAATTTCATAACTTCATTTTTCCTAACAGCTGCATAGTATTCCATTGTGTAGATGTACCACAGTTTCTTTATCCAGTCATCAGTTCTCGGGCATACTGGTTGTTTCCAGATTCTGGCTATTGTGAATAGTGCTGCTATGAAAATAAAAGTGCGGATTGTGTTTCTGCTGTGTGTTTTAGCTTCCCAGGGTATATTCCCAGGAGTGGTATGGCTGGGTCAAAAGGGAGCTCAATTTCTAGTCTTTGGAGGAATGTCCATATTGTTTTCCAGAAAGGTTGTACAAGTCGACATTCCCACCAACAATGTATGAGAGTTTCCTTTTCCCCGCATCCACGCCAGCACTTGTTGCTTTTACCCTTTTGAATATGGGACAGTCTCTGTGGTGTGAGGTGATATCTCATTGTTGTTTTGATTTGCATCTCTCTGATGATTAGTGATGATGAGCGTTTTTTCATATGCCCTTTTGGCCATTCGAATTTCTTCCTTGTCAAAGTTTCTGTTCATCTCTTCTCCCCCATTTATTATGGAGTTGGCTGTTTTCTTCTTATATAGCTGTACCAGTGCTTGATATATTCTGGATATTAACCCCTTATCAGATGGGTATTGGGTGAATATTCTTTCCCATTCTGTGGACTGTCTTTCTATCTTGGTCACTGTTTCTTTTCGAGGTGCAAAAGCTCTTCAGTTTCATGTAGTCCCAGATGTTTATCTTTTCTTCTAGTTGCTTTGTTAATGGTGTTTCACCTTTGAAGATGTCTTTAGCTTCAATGTCGTGGAGGGATTTTCCTATATTTTCTTCAATGTACTTTATGGATTCAGGTCTGATATTGAGATCTTTAATCCATTTTGATCTGATTTTTGTGCAAGGTGTTAGACGCAGGTCCAAATTCATTTTTTTACATGTAGCTGTCCAGTTTTCCCAGCACCACTTGTTGAAGAGGCTTTCCTTACTCCAGTTTGGACTCTTTGCACCTTTATCAAAGATTAACTGATCATATCTTTGAGGGTGGGTGTCAGGATACTCAACTCTATTCCATAGGTCCACAGGTCTGTTTTTATTCCAGTACCACACTGTTTTAATTACTGCTGCTTTGTAGTACAGTTTTAGGTTGGGAAAGGTGATGCCTCCCATCTTCTTTTTCCCAAGGATTGCTTTAGCTATCCATGAGGGCTTATTATTCCATACAAATTTCAGGAGTCTTTGGTCAATTTCTTTAAAGAATGTCATGGGTATCCTTATAGGAACCGCATTGAATCTGTACAAAGCTCTAGGGAGTATTACCATCTTGACAATGTTAATTCTCCCCATCCATGAGCAGGGAATGTGTTTTCGTTTCCTCGTGTCCTTTTTTATTTCTTGAAGCAGTGTCTTGTAGTTCTCTTTGTATAGGTCCTTTACGCACTTGGTTAAGCTGATTCCTAGGTATTTGATTTTCTGTAGTACAATTTTGAATGGAATTGATTTCTTAATATCCCTTTCTTCTCTTTCGTTATTTGTGTATAGGAAAACCACCGACTTTTGGGTATTGATTTTGTACCCTGCCACTCTACTATACATACCTATTGTTTCTAAGAGTTTTTGGGTCAAGAGTTTAGGGTTCTCTAAGTATAATATCATGTCATCTGCAAATAATGATAGCTTGATTTCTTCCTTGCCTATCTGGATGCCCTTAATGTCCTTTTTTTCTCTGATTGCTATGGCGAGTACTTCCAGTACTATATTGAATAAAAAGAGGTGAGAGAGGGCAACCTCCGTCGTGTCCCTTATCTTAAGGGGAAGGCTTTTCTATTTTTCCCCATTGAGAATAATACTCGCTGTGGGCTTTTGGTAGATAGCTTTGACTATCTTGAGGAAGGTTCCTTCAATTCCCATTATCTGGAGGGTTTTAATCATGAATGGGTGCTGGATCTTGTCAAATGCTTTTTCTGCATCTATTGATAGGATCGTATGGTTTTTTATTTTTTCTCTTATTGATATGATGTATTATGTTGATTGATTTGCGAATATTGAACCATCCTTGCATTCCCGGGATGAATCCTACTTGGTCATGATGTATGATCTTTTTGATGAGTCTTTGGATTCTGTTTGCTAGTATTTTGTTGAAGATCTTAGCGTCTGTGTTCATCAAGGAGATTGGTCTGTAATTTTCCCTTCTTTGTGTTGTCTCTCTCTGCTTTGGGTATCAGGGTGATGTGTGCCTCATAGAAGCTGTTTGGGAGTGTTTCTGTTTCTTCTATTTCCTGGAAGAGCTTGAACAAGACAGGCAGTAGGTCCTCCCTTAAAGGTTTGGTAGAATTCGCTAGTGAACCCATCTGGACCTGGGCTTTTGTGTTTGCGCAGACTTTTAATTACTGTTTCAATTTCCTCGATGGTGATAGGCTTATTCAGGTATTGGAGGTCTTCTTGTTTCAGCCGTGGGAGGTTATAGGACTTCAGGAATTTGTCTATTTCTTCTAGGTTCTCATGTTTCGTGGCATACAGGTTCTCAAAGTAATCTTTGATGATCTTTTGGATTTCTTTCTTTTCTGTTGTGATGTTACCATTTTCATTTCTGATTCTGTTTATTTGGGTTCTCTCTTTCCCTGTCCTTACAAGACTTGCCAGTGGCTTGTCGATCTTGTTTAATTTTTCAAAGAACCAGCTCTTGGTTTCATTAATCTTTTGGATCTTTTTTTTGTTTCCAGCTCATTGATTTCACCCCTAAGTTTTATTATTTCCTTCCATCTGCCTGGGTTGGGCTTCTTTTGTTGGTCTTTTTCTAATATTTTCTGCAGTGATCAGGTTATTTATGTGGCCCCTTTCTTATTTCCTTATGAATGCTTGCAGAGCTATGAACTTTCCTCTTAACACAGCTTTTGCTGTGTCCCACAAGTTCTGATAGTTGGTGTCTTCATTGTCATTTGTTTCTAGGAATCTTTGGATTTCCTGTTTGATTTCTTCTATGACCCATTTGTTGTCCAGCAGTGAGCTGTTCAGTTTCCAGGTGTTTGATTTGACTCCCTGCTTCTGTGTTTGGTTAACTACTATTTTCAGTGCATCATGATCTGAAAAGATAGTTGACATAATTTCTATCTTTTTTGTTTTGTTGAGGTATGCTTTGTGGCTCAGTATATGGTCTATCTTGGAGAATGTTTCGTGTGCACTGGAAAAAAATGTGTATTCAGCTTTTTGGGGGATGAAAAGCCCTGTATATATCAACCAGCTCTCTTTCTTCCATTTCTTTCTTCAGATCCAGTATTTCCCTGGTGAGTTTCAGTCTCGTCCATGTATCCATAGTTGATAAGGCAGTGTTGAAGTCTCCGACTATTATTGTGCTACTGTTAATGTCTTCTTTGAGGTCTATTAATAGCCATTTTAAATATTTTGCTGGCCCCTCGCTTGGCGCATATATGTTTAGTAGTGTGATTTCTTCCTGGCATACATACCCCTAATTATTAAGAAATTGCCTTCATTGTCCCTTTTAACTTTTTTTCAGCCTGAAGTCTATATTGTCAGATAAGAGTATGGCCACACCCACCTTTTGGAGGAGTTGTTTGCATGGAGAATGGTCTTCCAGCCTTTGACTTTGAGTCTGTGTTTGCTCTGATTATTCAGATGTGTTTCTTGTAGGCAGCAGAATGTTGGATTCAGTTTTTTAATCCATTTTACCACCCTGTGTCTCTTAATTGGTGCATTTAGACCGTTGATGTTGAGAGATATTATTGTCATTGGATTTTGTGCCATCTTCCTGTTTAAACTTGTTGTGGTTTTGGGTTGTCTTATTTTACAATAGACCCTTCAATCCTTCTTTTAAAGTTGGTTTTGAGTCTATGAAGTTCCTGAATTGTTGTTTATCATGAAGTTGTATATATTTCCTTCACATCTAAAAGTAAGTCTAGCTGGGTAAAGAATTCTTGGTGAAGCCTGCAGTTCATTGAGTCTTTTCACAATATCCCACCATTGTTTTCGGGCTTGGAGTGTTTCATCTGAGAAGTCTGCTGTAAATCTCCACGGATGCTCCTTTGTATGTGATTTCCTTCTTTGATCTTGCTGCTTTCAGTATTCTATCTCTGTCTATCGTTTTTGTCATTTTAATAAGGATGTGTCTTGGAGACATGGGGCTGAGTCATGCCCCCATGACTCGCAGACATGGGGGCAGAGCTGCTACTGGCTCTCCCTGTGACCAGCCACTCACGAGGCGCCTGGGAGGGATGGTGGGTTCTAGCCCTGGCCCACCATCCCAGCAGAGCCTCCCAACAAGCCAGACAACCCCCCCACTCCATGAGGGCCTCCATTTTCCACATCCAGACTTCTCTCTCGTCAGACCTCCACCCAGCAGACCAGCCTATCAGCGCCCGCTCCGCGCGCCGCGTGCGCCCCACGTGGTTCATCAATAAATGCTGGACTTAGAGATGCCTACAAGAGTATGCTACCTGCACGGCAGAGCCTGGCAAGCTACCTGTGTTGTATTTGATATGCCAAATACCAGTAACAATTATAGACCCTCATTCCGGAATGGATTGAGGCTCTTTATGTTCCTTGAGCAAGCAGATGCCCTTGGTCTCTACTAGCATGAGACAGGACATATGGAGATGTTACTGGGGCCCGCCTCAAGCAAATCGATGATGAATGGGAAGACAGTGATACAGTGATACAGTGATACAGTGTCTTGGAGTATTCTTATTGGGGTTTCTTTCAGCTGGTATCCTATGGGCCTCTTGTATCTGGGAGCATGCTTTCTTCAGTTCAGGGAACTTCTCGGTGATGATGGCTTTGACAGTTTCTTCTTCATCAGGATTTTCTTCTTGCCCTTCTGGGACCCCAATAATGCGTATGTTGTTCCTTTTGGCTTCATCCCGATTTTCTCTGGTAGTCTGTTCGTTGATTGTGAGCTTTTGTTCCATCTTCTGGTGTTGTCTACAGAATCTCTGAACCTCATATTCAAGATCACTAATTCTTTCTTCAGTAGCTGTTACTCTGCTTTGGAGGCCTTCCCCTGTGTTTTTTCAGTTCACTTACCTCATTTTTAATATCTGTCATTTCTGCTTGAACTTTGTTCTGAAATTTACTCAATTCTGCTCTCATATCCTCTTGTATTTTATTAACTTTGTATTCCATTGTTTCTTTGAGTTCCTTGTGAATCTTTAACAGTTTCTTCCAAAATTCCTTTTCAGAGAGGTTATATAGCTCATCGTTATTACTTGACTCATCTGTATTAGTGACTTCAATCGTAGAGCTTGAAGGAATTCTGCATTGCTTTACCATAATGACTATCGTAGGTTGAAAATGTGTGTTCTGGGTGACTAGTCAATAGAGTTAGTAGGTACCTGAATTACTTTGCAGTTAGGGATGTATAGCAAAGAATGTAGGGGCAAATGCTCAGTGGTATCTCAGGTAGATAGATATTACTTCATGCAGAAGTGCTAGCGCCTGCGCAGTTTCAATTTTGGGGTGTCGGTGGGTGGTTCCAGAGTCAGGTGGTCGGGGTGGAGGTAGTCCAGTAGAAGATCCAAAGAAGCTGGGTGTGCACAATGTGTAAGAGAAGGAAAAGAGAGAGAGGGAGAGAGAAAAGAGATAAAGAACCTGCCATTTAGGCAGGTTATGGAAGGGGAGGGAATTGGGGACATTGGTGGTGGGAAATGGGCACTGGTGGAGGGCGGGGTGCTGGAACACTATGTGACCGAAACCTCAAATATGAACAATGTTGTAATTGTATATCTCACGGTGGTATAATAAAATGTTTAATAAAAAAAAAAAAACTAACATCACCAAAAAAAAAAAAAAAAAAAAGAAACCAAAGAAGCTGGGTATGGCTTGGTCCCCTTCTCAAAGTTCCAGCCCTTTATCCTGGAAAGGAGCGCCTCGGGGACTGCCCGCCGCAGTACAAAAGTTGCTTTCTACTTCTTCAATAATACAATAAAGAGCCATAGAGTCCCACTGTTTCATCAAGAGACCACACAAGTAACAGGACTGTTAAATCCAGAGAAAGGTGTTACAGATCTTCTATGCAGACCATGTCCTAGTCCCTCTTGCTCAGAATAGACCAGAAAAAGCCACAAAAGTCATTGAAACATATTTGGGATTTGCTTAAGCTTCAGCTTAAAAGGCCCAAAGTGTCCAAGTACATAAGGAATAAGGAAAGTGTGGCGTCACTGATTGTCTGAATTTCTGGGTATAGATGATAGAGTTGGCCAACATAAGGAATTTGACTGCCCTGAAGTACTCTAGGGACATAAAGCAGAGGGCTGGATTTTTTTTCTTAACTAAAGGATTCCAAAAAAGAAAAAGATGTCCCATAAAAGAAAGTAGAGTTGGTAAATTTACAATTGTTATCAATGAAATGACAAAAGCCATGACACATTTGAAAAGATGACCAAGTGGTTCTTGATAGTACAATTATATAATATAATATAATATAATAATAAAGATTATTACCACAGTTTCTGAAAATTGTAAAACTATATAAAATTAATCAGCCTCCAGATAATCCATGCCTCTTTTTATTATTAATATAAAAAGAAGCACATATATATATGTATGTGTGTATATATACATATATATATATAGAGAGAGAGAGAGAGAGAAATGCTTTCCTTTTAAAATGATCGTAATGACTAAAAAAGAAAGAAAATGAAGTATCCAGAACCATACAAATAGCTCAAAGACTGAACACAAGCATGAAGTCGGCTTTTATCTTCAACACAGGATCCCTTGAGCACCACCAAGAGCAACCCAAGCAGAGCCAGGAGAAACTCCTGATCACTCTTGTTAAATACCCTCTGGCTTGGGGGAAAAAAGAGTGAGAGAGAGAAATTGAATGTACATCTTTGAATTCTTGTTCTCAAAATTCAGTAACATTATGTTGAATTTTTTGGAAATACTGCATCATAACAATTTTTGTAAAAGTTGGCCTGGTATTTTTCACTTTCTCTAGAATAAATTTGGTCACAGATACTGTTTTCATAATTTTTCATGAGATTTTTTAAAATTAAAATAGTATATATCATTTAAAATGTTGATATATGTATACATTTATATATCATATCAATATCCAAGGCCAGACAAAACATGGGTTAGGAGGTCTTGTCAAGAGGTGGAATCAACCGCAAGTGTATGAGAGTCAGAGGTAGGTAAGCAGAGAAGGGAACAGGGAACAGTGTGCTAATAATGACTGTAAGTCGTAACGCCAGCCTAGAACTGAGCATTAAATATATAGAAATGGATACACATGATAACCTCTAAATGTATGTATTGCAAGTCACAATGTATAAGAGAAGGAAGAGAGAGAGAGAGAGAGAGAGAGAGAGAGAGAGAGGAGATAAATACCTACCATAGAAGCAGGATAGGGGAGGGGGGGAGGGATTTGGGGACATCGGTGGTGGGAAGTGGGCACTGGTGGAGGGGGTGGGTGCTTGAACACTGTATGACCGAAACCCAAACATGAACATCTTTGTAATTGTATATCTCATAGTGGTATCATAAAATATTACAACATAAATAAATAAAATATGTCTAATAAAATGGAGAAAATATTTTATTCCAATATCAAGAAGCGTGTACCAAAGAAATGTGGTCTCTGATTTACATTCATAAAGTCTGGAAAATGGGTAAAGAGATGCATGGTTTGAGAGAATTAACAACATTTCCAGATTTCTTCACAGGAAGAAAGCAAGTCATGGTTGGAATTAAACAAAGATGAAGCACTAAGTGTAAGCTGAGACCCTGAAAAGAAGCACTGGAAAAAAGGCAGGATTTAGCAAGATAATTAAACTCTCCGTGTAAGAAATAACAAGACTGGAGAGGGAAGAGGAGGATAAAGAGAGGGAGACTATTTGCACTGACAAGCAAAGCGAGCCAATCTGGAGGAGGATCGGAGATTTTTTGAAAACTGCAACATTACACACTTCATTTTAACGCTGCTAGCATTTAACATCTTTTAATGAATTAAATTAAATTCCATTACCCTGAACTTCAGTGAACAAATATCTGCTATCCACACAGCCTTAGGATATGGAGGAAAAAGGCCTAAGTGAATGAACCAGCAGTGCAAAAATATAGATCCAGAAAAGGTCAGAAGACATAGGCACACCTTAACCCTAGAGTTCCTGAGCTATTCAGAAGCGCTGAGTCCTTCATTACACATACAACAAAGTATTTGCACCAAATATCAAAGTGTCGAAGGACAGAATGACTCAGAGTGATAGTTTGGATACAGAATGTATATTTTCTCAGTCAGAGATCTGAAGGCCAAAACTTATAAGTCTGAAATTTGGACCTCATGTATTTTTTACAATAGCAAAATTAGTATGACTGCCAAAAAATATAATAGATCCAACACTTTTAAATGAAAAAATAAATGGTAAAAATAAACCTTGTTCGGGGCCGGAGCGATAGCCCAGCGGGTAGGGCATTTGCCTTGCACGCGGCCCGTGCCGGCCGCCCGGGTTCGATCACCGGCATCCCATATGGTCCCCCGAGCACAGCCAGGAGTAATTCCTGAGTGCAGAGCCAGGAGTAACCCCTGAGCATTGCCGGGTGTGACCAAAAAAGCAAAAAAAAATAATAAATAAATAAACCTTGTTTTATTTTATTTATTATAAATCTGTAAGAAATGTGTAAGAATTTATAAAACAACATAAGCTTACAAAAAATAAAAATTTTCCAGGTAACTACAAGATTTCCTCACTCTTAAAAAAAAAGAATATTCTGAGAAGTTAAACTTCTAGGGAATCAATAGTCTTAATATTATATTATTGCCTATAGGCAATAAATTGAAAGCAACTGCTATAATTCTAAAACATAGTCACTGTAAATATTAGTTGAAAGAAAGCAGAAAACCGTGTAAGGATTAGACTTAATAATATAGTGGTTCGTTTTGATATTTCCTGGTAATGAGTCAAGAGAATTGGAATTTCTGGTTGGTAAGAGATCAAAGCTAAATATGATCTAGCCAGTAAAAACAGAAAAGAGCATTGAGAAATATCATGTACAATAGATGCTGAAATCAGAGCAGATCTAGAAGGCTTCAGCTGCAACATGATGAAGACCAAACGGAAAAGGAAGAAGGAAAAGAGAATTACAAGAAGGAGTCCTTCCTGATGATTCAAGCAATGATTAACAGTCATCTCTAAACTCTAAATCCTGCTGAGCAGCTGGCCCCTGGGTAGGCTGAAGGGAGAAAATTCTCCCACTTCCTCAAATGAAAATATCCAGAGGACCATTCAATCCACTGGGAAAGCAAAGAGTTATCATGATTCTTACAAGAATTCCATCCCAGTGTGAAGAAAACTCTCCTTTCTCTGCATACTGCGCAATATGGACATCTGGGTTCACCCTTGCTTAGGACACCACTGAACTCCTGTCTCCTAATTGTCAGATTTATCCATGGAATGTGGTAAGCCCTTCCCCACCATGTCAAGTTCAGAAGGGAACATACCATACATACTTAGTGCATACTGAGACAACTTTTTAAATGTTCAGGATATTTTAAATAATTACTTCCTTCTACTGAAGATCAGAAAACCAATTCAAGACATTCGTTTGCTGTGGGTCAGGCTTAGAGATGTTCATTCTTCCTTACACCTCTCTGGCCTGGACATAATCGCCTCTCTTTCCTGGGTTTAGTCCTCAACACCATAAAAACAATAAAACTAATTAAAGAAAATTTGGGAAGATTTTGACACCTTCGTGATACTGGTGGTGGCGATGCAGTAACCTTGTATGCCCAAAACATGCACATTAATGTTATTACAAACTTTGTTACCTCAATCATAATAATTTTTAAAATAATGATCTTTATCATGGAAGAAATAAATGAATAAGAAACTTTGCTGCTGATCTGAACTGCCTCCCTCCACCTCATTGTAAGCACTCAAAGGCATTTGCCCCAAACACATTTTTTCTCCATAGCCGCAGAACAGAAGCAGAAAGGTTCCTGACCGTGCAGCATAACAGAATTGAGTTTGGAAGAACCAGGATTCACTTCCTGCTGGTCTTTGCTTCCCTGCTTCTTCCCTTCTGTTCTTTGCTCCTCTCTAAATACTTCTCACATCTGATTCGCTCCCTTTCTGGCTCCTCCTTTTCCTTTACTGTGTACCTCAAATATAGGCCAAGGAAAGATGCATTAAAAGTGAAATGGATTCCTTTTATGCACAATAAGAAGTGGTTGCTTTTTGGACAGTCTAGGCCTTCCAGTGATCCACCTGGAAATGAAAGGCCTCCACAATTGAGAGTCCCCTTTCAAAGTTCCCCAGGACAGCCTCCAAACAACCTGCTAATTGGTTGTCTGTATCTGTGAGCATTTCCAAAGTATCTGCCATTTAAAGCACTGTAAATTCTCAAATACCCCTCCTCTACTTTGGGCAAACAGCCTGTGTCAATTGCAGTGGACAAGAGAAAAGCGAGAATGGATCAAAACTCAAGAAAACGCAGAACATGTAGAGACGGTTGTTTGGCAGTTTATGGGGGCTGAACTCTCAGATGGATGTGGTGTGGTATATATAACTGCTGAGATGAGAAACTATGTACTTGAACCCTACACACTGTTGTAAACAAATGTTACATCAATTACAAAAGTAAAACAAACTCAAGTCAATTTACTGGCTTATTTCCAATAGAGCAATGAGACCTACACTCTGGTTGGAGGAAAAGTAGAGCTTCCTGTCAGTGAAGTTATCTGTGGAACTCAAATTTTACATTCACTCTTGCCTCTCATCTATTAAAGGTCCGTTTGCATCTAATCAAGATTTAGACACTAAGGATGAACTACAAACTAGTTCCAATTAGCTTTGTGATTCACACACTCATGAGATCTGAGGCTTGGAAATTATAGGACAGTACGTGATGCTAGAAATGATACCATTTCCAATCCTCTCAAAGCACCACCCTACTGAATTTCAATGAAATCATTCCCAGAAGCTATTAATTGATCCCAGTGGATGTGGGATGTCATCTTAAAATAGAAGACAGTTGGTTCTGTTGAGAAAGTACAGTGGGTAAGACTATTGTCTTTTTTTTTCTTTTTGGGTCACACCCGGCGATGCTCAGGGGTTACTCCTGGCTCTGCACTCAGGAATTACTCCTGGCGGTGCTCGGGGGACCATATGGGATGCCGGAGATCGAACCCTGGCCGGCACAGGCCGGCCGCTGCAAGACAAACACCCTACCCACTGGGCTATCGCTCCGCCCCATAGTGGGTAAGACTATTGTCTTAACCTGGGTTCAGTCCCCTGACCCCTCACGTGGTTCCTCCAAGCCTGTAAGGAGGGATTTCTGAGTGAAAAGCCAAGAGTAAGTCCTAATCACAGCTAGGTGTGGCCCCAAAGCCAAAACCAAACAAACTAAAAGACAATACTACAAAGGAGAGAGGAACATTGCTAATTATATCGTTGTTTCATAAAGGTTAATTTTTTTTTGGATTTTGGTCCCCAAATCCTAATTTCAACATTTCCACCTCTACTGAAAAACTGGCAAAAGTTCAACTTCTGCAGTGCATTACAAATGAATTTTAAGTCAATACTTGGGAACATTTTTATCATTTATCTTAGGCATTGGTATATGTTTGGTGTGTTTGCTTTGTGAAGATTGAATAAAATAATATTCAAAGCACGGCAATCTCATGAAAGTAAATAAGTTAGTATCTAGGATATATCAGATATCTATGAATATTCTTTCAAAATAGAGTGCAGCAATTGTCTTTAAAGAATGCTAAAGCCAGATGTCACTTTTTAATGCCAATCTGCTGTACAATATCATTCCCTTTAATAAATCTCTAGTAGGAGAAAAATTCTCTAGCAGGAGAGAATTTGAAGATTTGCTGTGAGAATAAAACAAAGAACCAAAACTATTCCGAGAACTCCAAAGAAGTCTGCCTCCCCAAATTATTCAAACCATATTATGCACTTCATTATTTCTGTTGTACCTCCAGACTAAAGAACTACAAGAGAGTTTGGTAGTGCTTTTTGCCAATTTACATTAGGATTTTGATGTATAGTCTTCTGTTCCTTTTAATAAAAATCAAACCACTCCATTTAAGAAATAGTTATCACAAAATAAACATTTTATGTTTTTGTCTTATAAAATATTAAAGGTCTACTCCACACATCGCATTATTCATACCCTTGGAAAAGAATATGACAGGCAGACCACATAGGGAGAAAAGTTAGCTCCTGATTACAAAAGGAATCAGTCCAAGAGGTAAAGTATTAATCAATGTGACTTCTTCACAATCCCATTTTCCTCATTAGGATGCATACGCCCATCAAGCCGTGTTCAAACAGCATTTTCATCAGTCACTCAGTCCTTTACTGTTGGTTTCTGCTGAAATCTATGGTCCCCTGTGGTTAATATGAGTAGCTAACCTTCCACCCATCACCACTGCCCCCTCGATAACTTTATCTGGCTATTATAATTTGTCATTGTCAAGCCATTAGGCCTTTGGCTTTAATCTTATTTTTCTTACAGGTGTCATAAATGTGAAACCACAATTTATAATACACAAAATGACAGAATCCCATTTGCACGGGTTTTAAAATGCCAGAAGGTAACTTTATTTAGAATATCACAACCTTCTCTGCAAACGAGCTGCATGAATTCCAGGGTGGTCCGAAGAGTTGATTCAAAAAATAAATGCCACTGCAGCAACTTACAATTCCTAAGGCCAAACATCCAGATGTGTCAATAATCTGTGTAAATTAGAAACAGATGTAAGCCCTTGTTGAAAAATAAATATAATAAAATTATTTCCTTTTGACGTCTTACGCTTTCACACACTTGAATTTATTCCTTCCACATTTTTTTTGAAATGGTTCAGATTTTTAAAGCAAAAAAAAATCTTTCTGCTGTACACAGGAGGGTGTATAAAGTTCTCCCGAAAGAAGACAAGAACCATCCGTGTGTGCCTCATTTCATGCCCAGTGGCGCTAATCCAAGCACAGAACCTCTCTGGAACCAGCTGGCAATCACAGTCCAGCCAAGTCTCGTGAGACATAGCATCGGCTATTGCAATATCCAGTGACTGCTATCACAAACCCTACTCTTTTCTTGGTTACTACATATAACCCAGTTATGAGATAAAATAAGTACCTCAAGCATTGTAAAACTGTATTACTGACATCTTTATTTATACCCCATTTAATTTAATAATAAATTGTTGTTTAGAACTAAGAAAGTATTTTTTAAACTTATTTTTACTGGGGAAAAGAAGTAGTAAATTCTACTAGTGTTGATTGGGATTAAGTAGTTATTTGGTATTTAAAGGTAGTTTCAGAAATTTGATTTTTCTTAGAACATAAAAACTACCACAACCAACTATACATCAGTAAAGTCTGTTATTCTCTGATGTTTTGATCATTTTTATTTACCATAAATAAAGTAACAAAATATCTGTACAAGTTCTCTGTAAAGTAACTTATTTCTGCCCACATTCAACCCCTTCTCATACACACTCAAACAAAAATATATAACAATAGGAACTGGACAGATCTAGAGCAAATAAGGATTTACCTTGCACATGACCTACGCCAGTTGTCCCCAGTATCTCATATGGTTCCCTAAGCAATGCCAGGAGTGATTCTGAGTACAGAGATAACCCCTGAGCAGCAACAGGAGTGATTCTGAGTACAGAGTCAGGAGTAACCCCTGAGCATCACCAGGAGTGATTCTGAGTACAGAGTTAGGAGTAACCCCTGAGCATCACCAGGAGTGATTCTGAGTCCAGAGTCAGGAGTAACCCCTGAGCATCACCAGGAGTGATTCTGAGTACAGAGTCAGGAGTAACCCCTGAGCATCACTGAGTATAGATCAAAAACTGGGGAGGGGTGTATATAATAATAATAACCTTCTTATAGGAAGAATAGCCACTAGAATACTTTGATCAGTCACTATCAATATTTAATACTTAAATAAGCGCTAATTTTCTGTAATTTTTGGGTTAATAACTAGTTACAACTGAACATAATATGTTAAATATTGCTTATATTCAAGGCTATTTTTAGAATAAGGTAAATTTGCATTTTGTCCTCTGCTTAAATAATCGGACCAGAATATTTCACCTTCATTCTAATGCTCTTCCCCTCCCTTTAAACCATGACAGAGACAACAAACTTTATCCATTGACCACTCTCTCCTATGTCCTTGCAAGCCAGACTGTTGGGGGAGGGAAGCTGGCGCTCAGTTTAGAAAACACCTTTCTTAAACCTTCTAGAGATAGGTATGTTGTTAGGGAAAACTTTAGGGATATCTCTTTCAAGGAACTTATCTCCACTAGCTGGTCTCACCTACTGATTCTCTCATCTCTTTTTCTTCACCATTAATATGATGGGTACAATGACTCGAGACTTATCAGCATTTTGTAAGCCTGAAAAAGCATACAGAGATCTTGCTCTCTAAATGACATTGGGGTGTTGCCATATAACTGTTCTAATGCTGTTCCAATACTGAACTGTGCCATTAAGTGAGATGAACATAAGCCCCCACCTGTGTACTACACTGTGTCACAATCCTTGTTGATCAACCACAGAATGTAATTTCTGATCATCTCTCAGAAAGAAATTTCCACACTCTGCTAAGCCGCAGTACCCCTCTCCCCCAGTATCCACCAAAAACAGATTTCTACCTTTCAGAAAATTATTCTATTTTCCTCTGTGTCTCTTCAGTCTGTGCCAAACTTTTCTCTAGTTGAAGATAAAGAAGTTGTTTTCATCCTTTCCAAGATGACTTTGGTGCTTTTACTACTTTATATTTATCTTGGAATTTATTTAGAAGCCACCTCCTTTTCAAAAGATTTACATAAGGCAGTTTATCACTCAGCTAATCTGATTACTCAATATGGAGAATTGGGCTGCTAGAAAAGGTCATTGTAAAAAATAACAACAAAAAAGTCAACATATAGAAATAGTTCTATTACACTGAGATAGAAATAGAATTCTTCCCCTTTTTCTTCAAATTTTAGTTTAAGCACCATGATTTACAATATGGACAATGGCAGAATTTCCTGCCCAAAGCATTCCGACACCACACCCTCCACCAGGGTCAGCTTACCACACCATGTCCAAGTGTCTCTCCTCTGACCACATCTTAGAATTCTTCCCTATTCAAATAACTCACATAAATTTTTAAAAAAGCAATTTTTTTAAGTTTTAAGAAAGCATTTGGTGTTGATGATTTCATTAGAGTGGGATTAAGTAACCACAACAAATTCAAGAAAGCATTCATTTCTTCAGGGGTCAAAATGCAACAAATTACGAGGCTTAAATTGTCTTCTCCAAAACATAATTTTCCTCTTCCAAAATCCCACTGCATGATGAAGTGCCTACTTCATTTGCTCCATTTATTGTCAGTACTATCAATGGGTCAGGTGAAAGGCACTTACAAACATTTGCTATTGTCTGTGGGAAGCCACAGCTGCTCACAGGTCATTCATACTGACCCCAGCTGGAAGGCTGGCTTCTGTAGAAGCCCTCTGCTCTTCAACTCTCCTACTGTATTCTTCCTAAAGACAGTTCATTCCTCTTCCACTTGATCTCATCAAGAAGGACACCAAGACATGCTTTCCACCACCTTCCTGCTTGAAACCTCTGCACTAAGTATCATAAACAAGTTTAAGCTTAATCCTAACTGGAAACTGGAACCCAAACATTTCTTTTCTATTTCCCTTGCCACTTTCAACTGGGCTTCTGAAATTAGCAACTTTTGTGTTCCTCCATTTCCCCCATTGGGGAACTAATAATCCAGGGCAGAAGTGAAGGAGAGAAGAAGGTGAGGCAGGTAGGGAACAAATATACAGGACTTGAAAATCAAATTTGCTACTCTTGGGTCAGAAGACTTACATTCAAAAGGTTGTGACTCACAATGTTGAGTGATGCTGTCTTCCTAGTAAACAAAGGCAAGTGGCCAAATACATGTCTGCCCACAGGTAAGGAATTGAATTATTCCCAGGCAGGACTGAAAATAACATGAACTTGAAATGCAAGCCTACGCCCCTTGATTTGCACACTCAAATAGCCTAGTTCTCAAGATTTCCATCCTGCTCCCCCTCTTAGTTTTATGTCACAATAATATATTCAGAGATAGTAACACTTAGTCTTAGGGAAGTAAGTTCATGGGTCAGGAAAATCAACTGGTGCATAAGCCCCTCCAAAAGCTTCCAAATTTCCTGTGGGCATGTCTACCCTACAGTACTGTTGGTAGCACAGCTGTTGTGTCTATTGAGGAACAGTTATTTAAAAGAGTTTATTTTGATGTTTTTAGAATATGCTCATACATCAAAAAGAAGCAGCAGTCAATATCAAACTTTTATTTAAATGTTTTTATTACACCTTTAAGCGCACGTATCAAACATACTCTCTCCAGACCTATACCACACAATAGTATTAAATTATGAGTTTCTAATATCAATCTCTATCCCAGATCATTCCTGGGTTCCAAGAGGCAACACAACATGGCTATTAAATGAAAACTTTCCAGAGCCAGGCTGCTTAGAGCTGAGACCCAGATCCTCTCTCAACTATATGACTTCATAGGAGTGAGATCATTTCTGCCTCAGTGTCTTCATCTGTAAATTGGGAACAATGTCACATTTTAATCATTTCTACGAAGGATATTTTGCCTCTCTGATACTATAATGTGTTTTACTAATGATGGTGCCTTTAGATGGTGTTAAATAAAAATCAATAACCGTGACATAGTAGTGAATATCTGATCAGCTGAAATGCATGATTTATAACAATAATGGCACATGTCAAACTTTATATAAATGCTAGCCAGTACTAGTGCATTAATAGATATGCATTCAAACTCATCTTCCCCTTAAAGATAGCTTATTCTCCTTACATTCCTTATTTTGTTTATGCCAATAGCCCAAGCCAGAAATACGAAAGTCATGACTCATTTATTTTCTCCTTAAGTTCAGCATCTAATAAATTAGTGTGTTCTTTTAAATGTTAGAGTGCAAATGTTCCTATCCTTACTGGCCTGGCCACACCTGCACTGCCATCATCACAGACTTCCCACTGCTTTTATCTCGGGCATGGAGCATGTTAACCCCCATCAAAACCCTACTTTGCTTTTTCTTTCTCTTTTATTTTCATTTTATTTTAATTTTTGATTGATGAAACATTGTTCGTTACATTTCATGTTTCCACTGGACATCATTGAAATTGATATATACATATACTTTATTAAATTTGCCACTAAAATTCCCATTCTGACTAAAGTAATAGTGAAGTGGGTAAGGCACTTGCCTTGCACAGACTGACCCAGTTTCTATCCCCAGCATCCTGAAAGGTCCCCTGAGCACTGCCAGGAGTAATTCCTGAGGGCAGAGATAGGAGTAGCCCCCTGAGCAATGCTGGGTATGACCCAAAAAAGCCAAAAATAAATAAATAGAGATAGATGGATGGATGGATGGATAGATGGACGGACGGACGGACGGATGGATGGATGGGTGGATGGATGGATGGATGGATGGATGGATGGATGGATGGATGGATGGATGGATGGATGGATGGATGGATGGATGGATGGATGGATGGATGGATGGATGGATGGATGGATGGATGGATGGATGGATGGATGGATGGATGGATGGATGGATGGATGGATGGATGGATGGATGGATGCCCCACTCTGCCCATCGTGCATTTGATCTCTTTATCCAGTGCACCCACCCCATCTTCCTGTTCCCGTCTAGTGACTATCAATTTGGCCTTAGAGTTTGAATATTGATCTTCCCTTTATTTATTCATTCTTGTTTTGTTTCTTTGTATGTCACTAAAGTAACATCTGACCACATTTGTCTATTTCTGGCTGATGTAGTTCATTAAGTATAACAGTGAAATTATGTCCATCCATGTAACTGCAAAATCCGCTTTGCCTTTAGCATGAACTTTCTTTTCCACACCATTTTTTTTTGGTGGGGAAGGATGTTTGGGCCACATCTGATGGCTCAGGGTAATCCTGGCTTGGTGCTTTGGGTTGCTCAGGGGACTGTGAGTGCTAGGGATCAAACACAGGTAAACTGCATGTTCTCTCCAGCTGTTAGATCTACCCCCTCTCCATTTATTTACTTTTCTTTTATCTTTTGCTTTTATAACCAAATCTTGTGGTGCTCAGGTATTATTCCTGACTCTGTGCTCAGGAATCATTTCTGACAGTGCTCAGGGAACCAGTACTGGGAAGATTTCAGTACTGGGAAGATTTGGCCCAGAATTCGTGACATACAAGGCAAACGACTTACCTCCTCACTGCCTCTCCAGTCCACTTGACATTTTTTTCCACCCAGACTTCGGTATTAGGCATTTCAGTTATAATATTGGTCTAAGAATGTTGCTCTCAGGGCTGGAGTGATAGCACAGTGGGTAGGGCATTTGTCTTGCATGAGGCCCACCTGGGTTCGATCTCTGGCATCCCTTATGGTCCCTGGAGCACGGCCAAGAGTAACTCCTGAATGCAGAGCCAGAAGTAACCTCTGAGCATTGCCGGATGTGACCCCCAAAAAAAAAAAGTCACGTCTTACCCACATGCCTCAGACAAGTGTACTCATCAAAGACTTGTTCAGCACTTACTGTCCAAAGACCTTTAGAGAAAACTGCAAAAGGTTCAAAGTATTGACTCACCCCTAGGTCAGACTATGAGCCAACAGCAAACAGTAGAAAATCAAGACAAAAACTCATATTCTGCCTTTTCAAAGCAGCAAACGCATCATGCAACTAGACGAGAGAATAGATCTCACTCAGTTTTTGCTGTGTATATTCTAGTTGACACCAGAGCTTTGAAGTGATAGCATGCAAGTTCCTAGAAAGGAAGGTGAATATTTAAATCCATATAGTAACTACCTGAAATGGAATAATTCTATGTTAGTCATTACGATCATGTTCTAAATTGTGTATCTTAATTCAGAGTTTCACAGCAGAAGAAGGTAATTAAATGAGGGTCACCCTTTGGTAACATCCTCTAAGTCAGTGTCCCAATGTCCCAGAATTGCTTCTCAGCAAAGCAAGGTGTCACCAAGCCACTAGCAGTTTCCCTAAGTATCTATACCCCTTGTTAAAAATTCAAGAGAGACCAAACTCCTACCAGATTCATTCTGTAAGAAATTATACTATATTTTATTGTATTTCATGCCACACTTCATTGTGTTTTGAGTTGTGCTGATTATGCTAGAGGAAACATCCCATTTATACTTAACGAGTAGGTAAATGAAGAAAAAACAGTTTCCCTAAATGTAGTTATTAAACTACATTTTTTGCTATGCCAAATACCAGTAATGATTTTAGACCTCATTCCCATGACCTGATAGACTGGTTTGAGGCTCTGTATGTTCCTGGAGCAAGCAGATGCCCTTGGGCTCTACTAGCATGTGACAGGATATATGGAGTTGTTACTGGTGCCCACTTGAGCAAATCGATGATCAACAAGAGGACAAGTGATACAAGTGATACAAGTGAAACTAGATCTTACAAATACTATATAGCTTCCTAAAACCTTCCTAAGTCTCAACAACTTCCTCCATAGGAAACCAACTCTGTCCCACGTGGTGAAATTGGACATGATCCCTTGATTTAGGGTGAAGATGTAGAACTTTTGAAGGAGATTATTCAGTCTCTGCTCAGCAGAAATATCCAGGCAGAGTTAAGAGTCACTGTTCTCACTTCCCAGCCACAGCAATCCTGGACACAAATACTGAGATGCAGGTACACCAAGACCACAGAGCTCTTTGTAGATTTTTAGAAAGCATTTAAGGGAAGGAGTGCTAGTACAGTGAGTAGGGCATTTGCTTTGCATGTAATCAATCAAACCACATAAGGTCCCCTGAGCCTGCCAGGAATGATCCCTGAACATAGAGTCAGGAGTAATCACTGAGCACCTCTGGGCGTGGCCCCAGTCAAAAACAAATCAAAACGAAGAAGGTAGGAGCACATACCTTTTATTTCAGTACTGTGTCTCTAGAACATTTCATTGTTACCATAACACAGCATACCCTATGTGGACAACATAGTAACTTTGGTTCTTGGAAAACAGACTGTGACTATGCTTGTATCATCAAAAGACTAAAGCCTTCAAGGTAATCAAACTCCCAGAGAGATATGTATCTCTTTTTCACCTCATAAAAATCAGAATCTAGCATTTCTGTTTAAAGTGGGCTACTAAAATCCAACAGGCTTCCTCTTTATACTCCATAATTTTCACTCTAATTAATATCCTGTATGTTTTGACAAGAAAATTGAGTTGTTCCCATGTGTGATTGCAGTTTTAAAACCAGCTTAAGCTTACAATTAATTTAACTCATCAAAGTATCTCAACATTATTGATCTGGGTCTGTGAATCAAAAAAAAAACCCTGCAAGCCCGTATGCAAAAAGACACTAAACTAAGTGCTTTTAAAATTGTTGAACAGTATTCACTATATTCCAAGAACAAGGAAAAATGTTTTAGATCTACATGAATGACAAGTGCATTGTCTTAATATTTTGTGGACTTCTTTGGCCTGAAATAAAATTAAGTCATCTAGAAATAGTTATATCATTAAAATTTAATTATTCTGAATCAATTTTCCCAGAAAATTCCTGTTTATCTCTGATATTTCTGAATACAAGCTGCTGTTGTAGTGATCATCTTTTAGATACTATAAACACTACACCTGTAACATTTTATGGTAAGTCATACAAATAGCCTTCTTTCACTATTTTCTACATTTTCCATAATGTTTTGTGCTCCTACTTTCTTCAAACATATCATCCATAACTTTTCACAGTGTACAACATATTATTATTCTCTCACAATTAAAAAAAAATTTAATAACATTGCCAAATTTTAGTATTCTATAACTTAATTTATATGAATGTTTCAATTATCTAGAATTTTCTAGAATATTTTTAATAAAAAACATTTATGGTCTTGAGTTCTAATATCTGCAACACTGATGGAGTAACCAGAGATTGTTTCCATAGATACTTACTATTCACTGCAAGAAAGACCAGTAGTTGGGACTGGAGAAAGAGTACAGAGTTAAGGCCCATTCCTCGTATGTGGCTAACCGCAGTTCAATCCTCAGCACCGCATATTGTCCCCCCAAGTGCCATTAGGAGTGATCCCTGAGCAATGAACCAGGAGGAAGACTCAAATCTCACCAGGTGTAACCCAAAAGAACAAAATAAATAGAAGACTAATAGTCATCTCCACTGGTGAATCCCACAAATAACCTTGTAATTTGTTTTTTTTTTTTGTTTTTTTTTTTTTTTTTTTTTTGCTTTTTTGGGTCACACCCGGCGATGCTCAGGGGTTACTCCTGGCTATGCACTCAGGAATTACTCCTGACGGTGCTCGGGGGGACCATATGGGATGCCGGGGATCAAACCCAGGCCGGCACAGGCCGGCCGCGAGCAAGGCAAATGCCCTACCCGCTGGGCTATCGCTCCAGCCCCTAACATTGTAATTTGTATAGATGCATAAAAGTTTGAAACTAGCTCACACACTAGATTTCTGAAGACAAGAGCCAATCTGAGATTAAAATGCTAGACAATGGACTAGAAATATGGTTCAAGTGGTAGTGCACAAACCTAGCATAAAACCAAGCAGCACTGCAATAGAACAGCAGGTAGGGCATTCGCTTTGCATGCAGCTGACCTGGGTTCAATCCACAGCATCCCATATGGTCCCCTGAGCACCACCAGGAGTGATTCCTGAGTGCAGAGCCAGAAGTAACCCCTGTCCATTGCCTGGTGTGACCCAAAAAGCAAAAAAAAAAAAAAAAAAAAACCCAATATCAGTATCGCCAAGTGTAACCCTGAAGGTGTCTAACACTCTAAGGCCCAAACATCACTGTATATGGACTGTGTATTTGTGTGTGTGTGTGTGTGTGTGTTCACAGATTATATGGAATATTGACACTAAGGTTTACCAATAAAAGAAAAATCATATGGAGTCATTCATTTTAAAGAGAAATTTAGTAAGTGGGTCAGTATATCAGATTTAAATAAATAAAAGTTTCTGGGGCTAGAACTATAACATAGCAGGTAGAATGCTTGCATGTGGTCAGCCTGGGTTTGATCCCCAGTGTCCCTCCCCAGCACCATCAGAAGTAATTCTGAGTGCAGAGTCAGGAATAACCCCTCAGCAATTCCAGGTCGGACCCAAAACCCAAAATCAAAACAAACAAACAAATAAACAAATAAACATGAACAATCGCAGCACAGTGAGGACCTTCAGTGTTGAACTAACGTGAGCGCTACACGCATGTCTATTTTTTAAAAAGATTTTAAGCAAATTTTAATATTATAAATTTCAACATTGTTTCATATGCAAATGATCAAATAAATTTAAGTTTAATAAAGAGCTAGAAAGGAAATTATTCAACAAAACAACCACTGAAGGAATGTTCACTGTGTAAGCTCTTAATTCCATGTGAAACGAAGTACAGGAATAATAACAATGAAATAAAGAGGAAGGTAGAAAAGAAAAAAGAGAAGAAGGAAAATGAGAAGGAAATTTCAAAAAATTCAGCTTCCATTTAGAGCTGATCAATTTTTAATCTCTGAATACTGTGTAGAACATCTAAAGTCTCATTTCCCTCGGCTCCTGTGCACAACCTTAACTTTTAGTTCTCAGAATGACTTTTAAAAATTGTTTCTTATTAAGAAATGAAGAATTTGAGCTGTATAACATCATCAACCAGAATAAGTCTTTGAATGAGCTGCCAAATAGAGTTCTTTGGACCAGCATGAAGATGGAAACCAAGTAAATCAGAGAGAGCAGGAGAATCAGAGAGAGCAGAAGAATCAGAGAGAGCAGGAGAATCAGAGAGAGTAGGAGAATCAGAGAGCAGGAGAATCAGAGAGAGCAGGAGAATCAGAGAGAGCAGGAGAATCAGAGAGAGAAGGAGAGTCAGAGAGAGTGGGAGAATCAGAGAGAGCGGGAGAATCAGAGAGAGCAGGAGAATCAGAGAGCAGGAGAATCAGAGAGAGCAGGAGAATCAGAGAGAGCAGGAGAATCAGAGAGAGAAGAAGAGTCAGAGAGAGTGGGAGAATCAGAGAGAGCGGGAGAATCAGAGAGAGCAGGAGAATCAGAGAGCAGGAGAATCAGAGAGAGCAGGAGAATCAGAGAGAGCAGGAGAATCAGAGAGCAGGAGAATCAGAGAGAGCAGGAGAATCAGAGAGAGCAGGAGAATCAGACAGAGAAGGAGAGTCAGAGAGAGCGGGAGAATCAGAGAACGGGAGAATCAGAGAGACAAGGAAAAGCAAACAAAATAGGAAGAACATTGATCTCTTTGATTGCCTGAGAAAGTCCCATGAATGCTAAACAGCGCTTTCATCGTCCACATCCACCAAGTCTCTTTACTTGATTTTTCTTTATTTACTATCTCTAATGTAAAGGTATAACTGTTTCTTTGTGTCCCCTGTTAGGGCCCGTGGGTTGTGAGTGGCATGGGCTGGGACCTTGTGTCTGAGGAGAAGACAAGTAATAGTTAAGTTGAAGAACAGCGAGAGGACTGGAAGCTTTGTACACAACCTCAGACTTCTAGAAACCAAGCAGCCAGAGACAAAACCAGACATTGTGCGAAGTGCAGACAAGACAAACAAATAAGTAAGAGAAGGAAATCATTATTAAATCAGTTAGTGAGAGAAGGTTATAGTGTCTGTCACAACTTAATACGCCCATCTCCAAACAAAAACCCTCCAGGCCTAGGCAGATAACATATGCTTTTGTTGAAGCATATGCTCTGCATGTGGGAGCCCCAAATTTGATTCACAGCACCACATGGTCCCCCAAACACCACTGGAAACAACCCAAGCACAGAGTCAGGAATAGCCCCTCAGCACAACTAGGTAAGACTCTCCCAACAACCAAATAGAAAAGAGTTGTCAACACACCTGTCTCACTTAGTGAGAAATAGAGCAGACAAATGTTTTTATAGAAAATAGGCTTCAACAAAATCAGCATGCCTGAATCAAAAGGCAAACCATCAGAAAAACAGTTTTCTGAAACACACATATAAGCAGTTAATAAAAACTAACCAAAATTTATGTCATGAAATCAATTCAACTTATTTTAGATACACAATTTGCACAGGCTTGGGTCTCCAATCAGTTCATAATCATGTTAAGTTGATAAGTTAAGAGTGTAAGAGTGTAACTTGCTTGTACAGTTTCCATCCTTGCTACTATAAACAAAAATAAAAGGATACATGCACATATAATTAAAAATAAAAGTATACATGCACATATCATAATAAAGAGTTAAAAATAAATAAAACTGGGGCCAAAGTGATAATACAGTGGGGAGGGCATTTGCCTTGCACATGCTCAACATGGGTTTGATCCCCAGCATCCCCTATGGGCCCCAAGCATTGCCAGAAGTAATTCCTGAGCACAGTGCCAGGAGTAATCCCTGAGCATTGCTGGGTGTGACCTAAAAAGAAATGTATATATGTATATGTATACACACATATATACATCACTGTATCACTGTCATCCCGCTCATCATTGATTTGCTCGAGCGGGCACCAGTAACATCTCCATATGTCCTGTCTCATGCAAGTAGAGCCCAAGGGCACCTGCTTGCTCCAGGAACATAAAAAGTCTCAAACCATTCCATCAGGTCATGGGAATGAGGTCTATAATTGTTACTGGTATTTGGCATATAAACTATTGGAAATCTAGAGACATATCTCCAGATAATTCATTCATAGGCTACAGAAATAATAACATTGAAATTCTTTAAAGCCTCAAACTAAAGAACGGAAATATTATTGTAAGAGTAAAAATGCAAAAAGAGAAGGACACATCCTTAAAACATGCATTAATATAGAGAAATAAAGTTAAAAAATGAGCTCTTATAAGGTTTGTACCAACTTGAAAGGATACGATTAGCTTCATTCATGATCTAGACTCAATGCTCCCTCCTTGCCCAAGAAGATGCTGAAATTGCAATTGATGATGAACAGGGTCATGGGACAATGAACTCATACTCCAGAGTTTTCTTGGTTTCCACATACTCTAAAAAAAGAGGAGAAAAAGAAGAATTTTTTAATGTGCATAGGTAAAGAACTGGAAAAATGATTTTTCTTTGATCCTTAACTAAATAATCATCAATCTCCACCATAGCCAAGCATGCGTAACCGTACAGCTTATAATTTTAAAGCTAGTAAAATTGTAATAGACTGCAAGTTACCCCAGCAATAACCAAACGCTTAACATTGTCTCTGTTTGCTTTATCTATTTAAAGTCACTCAACAGTGTGTCTTGGGGGACCGGATGGGGGATGTGGAGGGAGGGGAGGAGGGGAGGAGGGGATCATTTCAATGATATGGTTCCTCACTTAAGTTCTCAAATGTATAGAGAAGAATGATAAAATAATAATAATAATAATAAAGCACAGGTGTGACAGCCATTACTAATAGTTATTTCACATTTAGTCTCTGTCTCAGAGACATCTTGTTAAGAAAATGTCTAAAAAGTAGTTTTCAATATATTTCCTCCCCCAGATCATAAAAATGTGAGAAATAATTCACAGACCATTAAGACAGAAAATATGGAGGGGGCGGATGGGTAGAGGCTACAACCAGCGGTACCTAGGGCTTCCTCCTGGCTCTGTGCTCAGGAATCACTCCTGGCAGTGCTCAGGGGACCATGCTCAGTGCTGGAGATTGAAATAGAGTGAGCGGCATGTAAGGCCTTAACCTGTTGCAGGACTCCTTTAAGGGCCGCTGCATTTGGCTCAAAACATTAGCATACTAAAGGGCCTAGGTGAGGTGCAGGGAGGGATTACCTAAGGACATTTAACACTCCCTGCTTTCCATAACAGTGGGAGGAAGGTCTGAGTTGCAGGGGTATAAACTAGCCGGTTTTCACTCGCGTGCTTCTTTGGGGGACGCTTGCTCGCTGTGAGCGTTCGCCCTGCTTGGAAGTCTTCTTCTTCTCCTTTCCCAAAGCCTTTACATGTGGTGGCCGCCATCTTGGCCTACACGTGGCTGGGGTTCTAGCCTGGAATACTAAGCACCGGGCTTGTCCTTTTGCTGATTTGTATGCCTGAACCTGTGATAAGTAAAGCCTTTTAAAACTGCATCGGATTCCTGAGTGTTCATCCATTCCTCACCGGCTTCGGAGGTAGAAGGGAACTCACTTCCCGGCACTGTCGGGGACCCCTGCGAGCGCCCGACATTAACCCCTGTGTTACCTTTCTAGTACCAATGCATAAAATGTTTTTTTAGATACTATTTACAATAAGAATATTTGTGAATTAATCAGGCTAGGACTGCAATAGATTCAAAGGTAGGACACAGGCCTTGAATGTCAAGAACATGAGTTTTGATTTTGGAATCACAAAGAAAGTAAATTCTTTTTAACTATAATAATTATAATTAATATGGAAATACCTTATCAACATGGCCCAGGTATACTGTGGGTTTCATGGCAATAATTGTTTTTTGCACACAGGCAGGAAATTTCTGCAAATCATATCAACAGACTGAAGGCTAAAAACCACTGAGGCAGAAAACACTTGACGTTGGTCTGGATTCAGCTTCATCATGGGACATGGTATGAAATGCTGGTCAGACTTGAAATCAGAGGGCAGAGATGAACAATACCAACACGGGTGTCCATGGTGCCAGGCTCATAGGACATTTCCCAGGATTTCTTTTGTCCACTAGTCATAGCTCCAAAACTCCATAAGGAACTGCAGTTCCTGAATGATCCACAGGCCTCTCTATCTGGGTGGTATTTTTGGTAGAGTGCAAAAGCTCCACCCTTCTCTCAACATTTGCCACAATGTGGGAAAATATAATAGTTACAACAGGGTTTGCATTTCAGACTGTGTCCAAAACATCTCTATGCAACCAAAGTGCTATGTATAAGAGGCATTAAGTAGTGGGTTTGTTGCTATCTGAAGGAATGGTGAATATACTGGTGAAATTTCAAGGTGGAGCAGGAGGAATATCAGATAGCCTGTAAGTGTAGACTTTGAACAGGGTTCAAGTTTCTGCTTCTAGCACCAGGGAAAGCTAGAACAGAGATTAAGGCACTTGTGTTGCACATGATCAACTCCACATATGATCCTCTGAGCACTGCCAGGAGTAACCCCTAAGCACAAGACCAGGAATAAGCCCAAGCATGGTGGGTGGGAGGGTTGTGGGAGGGCCAAGACTCAAAAAAAAAATTGTCGTCAGGTCTGGTAGTAAGACCTGAGGCAAACTATAGATTTAGATTTCAAGGCTATTCCTATTAATGACAAATAAGGATTTTTTTAAGTCTATATTGTGAGAGACTAAAGCTTATGTGGCAGAGTACAAGTTTATAACATTATGAGATCCTAAAAGTCACTGAAGGAGTCACTTGGAGCCCTGGTGGCCTCGAGCACTACTCGGTGATAGCACTGAATCACGCACCGCAGAACCACTGGGTGGGGTCCCTACAATATCTTTTCCTTTCAACTTACCTTTTAGGATGAGGTAGCATTTAGCAAGTAGCTCCACTACTATACTTTAAGCCCTGACTGAGTAGTACTCATTATTCTTGAGAGGGAAAAGTTTAAGTGTGGATCCAGGCTTAGCTGAGGAGAGAAGGGAGCCAATGCCGGAAGATCTAAAATCATCCTAAGGCCGTTGGGGAGTCCATGGAGAAACAGCGCAATAGTGGTGTTAACCTTCTGCTGTTAACCAGCAAAGACTGGGACTCTGAGAACTGATTTTTCCTGCCTCGCAATGGAGATTCAGACCAGGCTCAAGAGAGACAGAATGTTCTCTCAGAGCGTTATGTCAGACCCCGGGAGCTGGCCAGGTAAAGCTGCTGATGGAACCTGTCTTGAGTCTCAGCTGCCTTGTGAAAAGCAAATTGCTTCCCATTACACCCCTCCTATTTCCCAGGCAGGACCTACTACTGAACGCTCCACATAAATTCCAGATGAAAGCCGGGCATCTGTTTCCCAGTAAGTAACTTTCCCAAACACGGCACACACAGATTTATAGTCGTGTTGGGCAGCCATGCAAAGGTTGCATTGTGTTCAGCAGGATTGCTTCTAATTTCAGGAGAATTTCGGTTGAAGACCTTTGAAGTGGGAGCTTGAATCATGCATCTGTAAATTCCTCATTTTCCACAGTTATTAAAACACCCAGCAGTGCCAGCGTTTCCCATTGTTCATTCACTCCTTTGGCACGCCAGCGTGGGGGTGGATGCCAACCACACAGCAGCCACAGAGTTACAGACAAATAGTAGGTGAGGCGGGCAGGCGTCACAGAGACTAGAGACAGCATGCCAAAGGGACACATGCTCGGGACCAGTCATGCTGTCACTGCTTAGATGTCCTTTAACGTGTGTGTGTGTGTGTGTATGTGTGTGTGTGTGTGCGTGCACTGAAAAAATCCTCCTGAGCTAAGTGAGAAAATATGGAAATCAGTTGAGTTCATCATGGGACTCAATAAGTTTTCAATATTAAGTAAAATTAAAATCAGAACACTCATTCATTTGAAGATGAACAAATATTTTCTGATTGCTCCGCATCTACTGTTTCTGGCCTGGCCACACTCAGTGGGTCAGAGAGAGAAGAGACGACAGGGTCTCTCAAGGTCAGGGTTGGAAGGTGTACTTATAGTTTAGGGGATCAACTCTGGCCGCAAAAAGGAGTTAGAACCAGAATAACATGTTTGCTTTAATTAGTTCTTTTCTTTGGAGTCTAACGCACCATATATATACTACTTTGTTCCTCTGTACCTCAGATTGCCACTACTAATTATCATTATAATGCTTTAATAGTCATTTTCCCACCCAGAGAGTTCAAGCTCTTCACCTCCATTATCCCTTTTCTTCAAAATACCCTTATGAAATAGCTGGAGGAACGTTGTTATTATCTCATTCTAACAAACAGATAAAGATGGCAAAAACCAAATTATTTCAGCAGGGTAAAGTCAGAAACTAAGAAAACTAATTTCTAGGTATAGCTTCTGGAATCAATTTAATTATGCCCATAGTGATTTCTGCTAAGTTGCCCACGACCGTCTGTTTTCAGTAAGTAATCAAGACTAACCCCAGCTCCTGGAGACAAAAATCTTCCCAGAAGAATCAGCAGACAGGATACCTGCTACCAAAATATACCTATTGGGACTGAGGAGATAGTACAATGGTAAAGGTGCTGGACCAACAGGTACAGAGCCAGGAGTACCCCTGAGCACTAGTGGGGGAAGGGGAGAGAACAGGAGAGGAGGGAAAGGGAAGGAAGGAAGAAAGGAACGAACGAACGAACGAACGAATGAATGAACAAATGAACGAATGAACAAATGAGCGAACGAAAGAACTAAGGAACAAAGGAACGAAGGAAAGAAGGACGAAGGAACGAAGGAATGAAGGAACAAATGAACTTGACCAAAGAAGAAGCTACAGGAAGAAATGATTTGCCTAGCAGACTGCTAGACCAGGTTTGAAAACCTGGCACTATGTATAGCCCAATGAATACCACCAAGGCTTACCCCTAAGCACAGAGCTGGGAATAAACCCTGACCTGAGCACCCCAACTCTGGCCCAGTGCCACCTGCCAAGGACAAAACAAAAAGTAATGTGCCTACTAACAGGCAGATGAAGGCACTCCTAAACTTGATGGCTGAGTGTGCTGGGCAGTGTTGTCACAGCTGGTTGCAGGTTGTTGTACTTGACTCAGGAAGCTGCATGGAGTGGTTTGCACCATACACCCCCCCAGCTGTGGTGTGTGTCTCTCCTTCAGCTGTGGCGCTCATCATTCAGACATGGTGATAGAGCATGTACACATACAGCCATTGTACCCTCCCAGGGTTGCTATGGCTCAGCCCTGCTTACCAGGGGTCATGCTCCTGGCACAGCTCTGGCACACATTTGGTGAAGGTGCTCACCAGTTACCTTGGATTTTGGAAGCTGGCTCACAGTTGCTCTAAGATAGTGCCATGAATCCCAGAGCAGAGCAGCAAGGACCTCGTTCAGTGTCTGAGAACAGTACCAGGGATCGAACTCAAAGCCTCACAGTATCAAGGCAGACACTGTTGGGCACTGAGCTGTCACCAGGATCTTAGAGAAGTACTTGGGGGGGGGGAAGACAAGAGGCAATACCCAGTGGGGTTCAGGGTTGCTGCTGGCCCTGTGATCACTACTGAAGTGCAGGAGATTGAATCGGATCAGCCACGTGCAGGCAAGTGCCTTACCTATTGTCCCATTTCTCCAACCCTTGAAGAAGTGCTTTTAAAAGACAACCAGAGCAGTAAGATGTGATTCAGCAGTAGAGGTGTGAGACCTGGGTTTGATCCGCTGGCACAATAAAAAAAAATTAAAACAGGGGCCGGAGCAATAGCACAGCGGGTAGAGCATTTGCCTTGCACACGGCTGACGCGGGTTCGATCCCCGGCATCCCATATGATCCCCCAAGCACCGCCAGGAGTAATTCCTGAGTGCAGAGCCAGGAGTAACACTGTGAGCATTGCCGGGTGTAACCCAAAACAATCGATCAATCAATCAAGAAATAAATATAAAACACTGGAAATATTACCTTCCTATAAAACACTGGAGTGATCTACAACAGGACTTTGGATGCTGGCACTATTGGCATCCTGATGAATTCTTTGACAAACGAAGTAGGAGAGGGGACTATGTAACCCATATGTCCCCTGAAACACCACCAGGAGTGATGCCCGATTATAGAGCTAGAAGTAAGCCCTGAGCATCACTGGGCTTGGCAAAAACCAAACAAAACCGACTAAAAGAAAAAAAAAAAAAAAACAGCAAAAGTATGGGGGTATTCAGCAGCATCCATAGTTTCTATCCAGAAGTACCTTCCTTAGTTGGGACAGTCCAAAATGTCTGCACATATTGTCACAGGCTGAGGAGGGGGAAGATGTGAGCAAAACCATCCGCCATTGAGAACAAAGAGCCAGCTTAATCAAGCAGAAGTGTGTATCCGTTTAACTCTCTCAGCCTGGCTTCATAATAACCAGTTGCTAGAGGCTAATAAATAACGTGATTCTTGCTTTCATGAGACTGGAGCCGACATTCAGACAAAGTAATTGGGGGCTGAAAATTAAGAATCAAATTAAGCAAAAGGAATCGAGACAGAAGAATCCCAGTGGGGCAGAGCAGACTTCACTCAAGGGGGTGGGCTTTGAATCAGACCTTGAAAAATGTGTAGACCTTGAGATATTAAGTAATGAAAGACTTGGGCATTGCTAGAGGGAAAAACATTGTGAGTGAGCATCTGAATGCCAAAGGGAACGCAGGAACAAGCTCCCTAACTAGCAGGGACTGGCAAGAGGTCTGCTTGTGATGGACCGTTGTCAACTTGAAGGGAGCTTTCAGTAATTGATCGAATGTCTACCTTTACGTTTAGCTGTACTTGTTTATGACAGAGAGCAGTAGCCTTGCTTGTGAAGTTCTGGGTTTGATCCGGGAAGGAAGGAAGGAAGGAAGGAAGGAAGGAAGGAAGGAAGGAAGGAAGGAAGGAAGGAAGGAAGGAAGGAAGGAAGGAAGGAAGGAAGGAAGGAAGGAAGGAAGGAAGGAAGGAAGGAAGGAAGGAAGGAAGGAAGGAAGGAAGGAAGGAAGGAAGGAAGGAAGGAAGGAAGGAAGGAAGGAAGGAAGGAAGGAAGGAAGGAAGGAAGGAAGGAAGGAAGGAAGGAAGGGAAGGAAGGAAGGAGGGAGGGAGGAAAGAAGGAAGGGAAGGAGGGAAGGAAGGGAGGGAGGGAGGAAGGAAGGAAGGAAGGAAGGAAGGAAGGAAGGAAGGAAGGAAGGAAGGAGAGAGGGAGGGAAGGAAGGAAGGAAGGAAGGAAGGAAGGAAGGAAGGAAGGAAGGAAGGAAGGAAGGGAGGGAGGGAGGGAGGGAGGGAGGGAGGGAGGAAGGAAGGAAGAGGGAAGGAAGGAAGGAGGGAAAGAGGGAGAGAGGGAGGGAGGGAGGCAGGGAGGGAAGGTTAGGAAGGTTACACAATATACCAGGGATCAAACAAACTCCAAGTTCCCTGGGCACACGCAAGAGCTTATCTGCTGTTCTGTCTTTCCAGCCCTGCACTCATTCCTTTTACTCACCTTCTCTACCCAAATCCTTGTCCCTCTTACCAGAGTGCTGTTGGCAGATCAACTAATGAGTGGTGTTCCCAGTATATTTAACTACTATTGAGAGGAGAAACTGGTTCTACAATATTCAGCTGCAGGATCACAAGCCTAGGACTCGAGCATCTTAATGAGGATCTGGCCCCTCTTCTTTAGGCTCTCCCTCCCCACCCCCGTGTAACAGAACCAACCTTCTTGCACTTTCCCGCTCAGCCTTTTCCACGAAAGGCTTTGTAACCACTTGTCTCCGTAGCCCGTGCATGGGAGCCAAGCTCCTCTCAGACTGGACTAATTAAGAACACAAACGCTGTGGTACTCCTGCCCCCAGAGGACGTGGGAAAACACCCAACACTCCGGCGCCGCAGGCCCACACAGGGAGAATCCGGCCCTCCCGCCAGCCTCATTTTGTGTGGTTTCTGCAGCAGGTGTCGGCTCTATTCACATTGCAGCCAATGTCCTGAATGATTCCTCATGTCAGGATCTGATGTGGGTCTAATCATGAATCACTTCAATACTACTCAGAATCTCAGAATAACCCTGGCGAAATGAACGTCGTTTGTCTTTGGTGGACGGTCTGCAAGAGATGAACTCTGCTGGTGTCTGGGACAATGTCTTGCCCCAAGCCTCTGCAGTGATGCCACGTCTTCTTCCCAAGCGTGGGCACAGCTTTCTGTGTCTTGATTTAAAATTGGGCACAGGGGACATCACCCCACACACCCCCTTGCCTGCCACAGTCTCCTTTCGTAGTTGTTGCTGTTGCTGTTTTGCTGTTTGGGGGCCGTACCTGGCAGTGCTCTGGTCTTATTTCTGGCTCTGTGCTCAGTATCACCCCTGGCGGTGTTCGAGGACCTCCAGGTGCTAGGACTGCGCCCGTGACAGGGACGCTGGCTCCAGCCCGCCTGGTTCTCTCTAAGGTGTGGAATAAAACATTATTCCAGTCTGGAGCGGGGACTGGAGCAAGGGCATTGAGCACCGGAGCAGGACATGTCTGCTTGCACCGACGCCTGCCTGAGACTTCCGTGCACTCCCTCGCATTGATACCTGTCCGGTCTACCCCGGTGTTTCTCAATCCTGCTCCCGCCCTGGCCCCTTTCCAACCTGTCCTCTTCCTGTGACACCCCCGCCCCGGTTCTTTTTACTGGCCGACCTCAAGGTGTCCCATTTCGATGATTTTCACCCACCTCCTCCCAATACCCTGGGGGTCTCTGCGGAGGCGCGGGGCTGAGATTGGCTGTCCAGTAAGCTCGTGTGTTCCTCGTCAGGATCTGAATCTCTGCTTTGCCTCGTGCGGCTTCCTCAGCTTGATGCTGCGGTCCTCTGAAAGCCTACAGCTCCCTGGACTACCTCACTGCTGGTCTTCGCCGAAATTCCCGCCGAAGTTCCATTAACGGACACAAAACTGTTAACTCTGCCTGGTCATTTTTAGACATTTGCCTGTGGCGGAGTCTGTTGGTTTCCTTCCCAATATGTACCGGCCCCTCCACTTTGCTAAAAATGAAACTTGATCAATTGTTTTGCTGCAGCTGCCCGCCTAACTGACGTGTTTTCCAGGCCCTCTGAAAGCATGGTGACTAAGTCTGAATTATTTCGATATCATTTATTACAGATGAACCAAAAAAAATCTAAGCGAAAGAGAAAGTGAGTAACTCTTCTCCATCCTTGTATCTTTGTAGGTGAAAAAATGGATGAGATAAATGGAAGCAAAGATAAACAAATGGGATTATATAAAATTGAAAAGCTTCTGCACCTCAAAAGAAACGTTGACCAAGATACAAAGACAATCCACAGAGTGGGAAAGGATATTCACCCAATACCCATCTGACAAGGGGTTAATATCCAGGATATATCAGGCACTGGTCTCATAGGTCTCATCCAGACTTCCAGGTGATTCAGTTTTGCTGAACCATCAGCACAGAGGCCCAGGCTGGGCCAGTGTGTTGTGTGGACGGTGAGAGCCAATTGGTGCTGCCGGCAGGCAGCGGGCAGTGTTGCGAAGGGAACCCGGCATGTCTGCCCCCTCTGGGTTTGCTGCAGCACCGGAGCTCCCTGGAGAGCAAGCTGGGGGGGCAGCACAACCGTTGGCCTCGCAGGTGAACCCGCAGAAATGCTGCTTTCCGGGTCTGTCCCGTGGCTCCGTTCCCATGCTCGGGCTATCAGTGTCGCAAGCTGCCTGCAGTTCAGCCCAGGACGCTGTATGCTAGGCACGGAATGTGGCTGAGCCCACACCTATGGCCCCAAGTGCGACTGCGCACAAGGTGTTTCCCTGGGCACAGGCCCGCTGGTCCTGGCCCCTTCCAGAGTGACCCAGTTCAGAGCATTTGTTAACACAAAACACATGGCCGATGCGCCCTGAGCCTTTGGTGTCTATCTCCCGAGGAAGTTTGGCTCTCTCTAGGCCAAACTAGATCAAAGTGGGTGGTCTCGAGGGGGCAGTAGTGCACAGCAGGGCGCTTGGCCAGTATTCATTCTTTAAAGGGTAGACTCCCAGGGGAGTTTTAAGTTTGGGAACCTGCTTTAGGTGAGCTTTTGTTTCTTTTATGACTTTTTGGGTCACACCCACCGAGATGCTCGATGCGATGCTCGGGGTTACTCCTGGCTCCACACTTAGGAATCACTCCTGGCAGTGCTCGGGGCCATAAGGGATACCGGAGATCAGTCCCGGGTTAACTGTGTGCAAGGCAAATGCCCTCCCCGCTGGACTGTCTCTTGTGAATATTTAAAGTGATCCACCCTACATACTCTTCATGGTTCTCTCAAAAGGGTATGAGGGGGTATGGACTAAGGCCCTTGCAGCTTTCCTGGCATAACCTTCCATTATTCCATCTGTTCTGGGCAATCCCATTTTGGGAGGGGGGGCGAGTGCTGACGAACCAATCTGCCTGCCAAAGCATTGCATATGGTCCCAGATATGCCTTGTAATTTTTTTTTATTTTTTACCATATTAGCATGCTGATTCAGAGACTCACAGACATGGGGCAGAGCTGCTACTGGCTCTCCCTGTGCCCAGAGGCTCACGAGGCGCCCAGGAGGGATGGCGGGTTCTAGCCCTGGCCTGCCACCCCAGCAGAGCCTCGCAACAAGCCAAACGACCCCCTCTCCATTTTCCCACATCTGGACTTCCTTCTCATCAGAACTCCACCCAGCAGACCAGCCTATCACAGCCCGGCTCACGGGGCTGCTTTCGGTCGCGCAGTTCATCAATAAATGCTGGATTAGACGTGACTACAAGACTATGCTACCCGCACGGCAGAGCCTGGCAAGCTACCTGTGTTGTACTTGATATGCCAAATACCAGTAACAATTATAGACCTCATTCCCATGACCTGATGGAATGGTTTGAGGCTCTTTATGTTCCTGGAGCAAGCTGGTGCCCTTGGGCTCTACTAGCATGAGATAGGACATATGGAGATGTTACTGGTGCCTGCTCGAGCAAATCGATGATGAACGGGAAGACAGTGACAGTGATCAGGCACTGGTAGCACTCCACAAGTAAAAAACAGCCAACCCCATCAAAAAATGGGGAGAAGAAATGAACAGAAGCTTCCAAAAAAGAAGAAATTCGAATGGCCAAAAGGCATATGAAAAAGTGCTCTTCATCTTTAATCATCAGGGAGATGCAAATCAAAACAACAATGAGGTACCATCTCACACCACAGAGACTGGCACACATCCAAAACAGCAAGAACAATTGGGGCTGGCGTGGATGTGGGGGAAAAAGGGACTCTGATCCACTGTTGGTGGGAGTGCCGACTGGTCCAGCCCTTTGGGAAAACAATATGGGCATTCCTCCGAAAACTAGACATTGAGCTCCCATTTGATCCAGCAATAGCACTCCTGGGAATATACCCAAGAGACCAGAAAATGCATAGCAGAAACACTATCTGTACTTCTTTATTCATCTCTGCGCTGTTCACTATAGCTAGAATCTGGAAACAACCTAAATGCCCGAGAACAGAGGACTGGCTAAAGAAACTGTGGTTCATCTACACTATGGAATACTATGCGGCTGTCAGAAAAGATGAAATTATGAAATTTACCTGCAAATGGATGGACATGGAGAATATCATGCTGAGTGAAATTAGTCAGAAGGAAAAGGACAGATATAGAATGACTGCATTCATTAATACGACATAAATAGATACCAGTGTTTTACTAAATGTGGGAAATGGTAATGGCAGATTAAAATTCACCACTGAATATACACAAAGAGACTTAAGTGATAAACTCTAAATATCTGCAGAGCTAGCCACAATGTGTAAAATGAGAGGGAGAGAGATGCAGAGACAGAGAGAGAGACAGAGAGAGAAAGAGAGGAAACTGGGGTACCTGCTATTAAGGCAGCCTGGGGGTGGGTGGGAGGGGGTGGGATACATTGGTGGTGGAAATGGGGCACTGGTGGAGGGAGGGGTGCTGGTATACTGTATTACCAAGAACCAATTATGAACACCTTTGTAATTGTATGTTTCACTGTGGTATAATAAAAAAAAATTTTTAAAAATAGATGAGATGGCTGGAATTCCAGAATCCGTCATCTGTTACCAGGTGAAAACTCTCACTCTAAGCAGATGGAGAAGGAATTTCCAAGATCCTGGCATTAACCGTATTGCAGAGCCAGTATAACAGCTCTATTCTGCATCTTCAAAACTTTTTGGTTTTGAACTTTTTTGAGGCACCATGATTATAGTTAATCGCCACTAACTTTGAGACATCAATTTTACAAGAGAAGGAAAATCTCACACATCACTGAAACTGCTGCTCCAAAGAGCCAAGAAGGTGACTTTTAGAGGGTTAGAGCCCAGACTCTGCATGTGAGAGCCTTGAATTTGATCCCTATCACCACAGAGACCCGAGATACTACTGAGAACAACCCCTGCCCTACCCCAACCACTGCGAAATGTGGTCCCAAAGCAAACAAAGTTGAATTATTGACACAGGCATCCACATTTAATTCGAATACAGGTTTTGTGTTTGCTAATTCTTGTTAAGAGTCTACAGCCAAAGACTGTCTTGACTGAGAGTTTAATTTAGACCTTTTAGGGGTTGAAAAGACTATTTCCTCCTGTCACACAGGAACCACTGGAGCTGGGTTGTGAGGCTCAGAGGTAGCGAGCATGCCCTCACTTGTGTGAGGTCCTGGGTTTGAGCCCAGCACTGCCAGTGAAAATGAAAGATGGCCAAACTGAAATTGTCGGTCCAGACACACACAGTCTTCAGGCCCTGCCTTTTTTTAATACACGAGCTTTGTTAGCTGTGAGAGCTGTGTTCTGAGCCCCAAATAGGATTTCTAAAATCAAGGAAGAGGGCCAGACAGCAAATGGGACATTTGACCTGCTTGGGGCCAACCTAGTTTCAATCTTTGTTCAAGACCCCGACACCCACCAGGAATGATCCCTCAGCACAGAGCCAGAACTAGGCCCTGAGCACAGTTGGGTGTGGCCCACAAACCCCCTCCAAAAACATAAGTAAATAAAACTGATGTTGGCCCAAATCCTAGCTAGACTGTGTTATTGCTACTACATGCATAAGTGTGATAAAGTTTAACTTTTGAGTTAGACACCATGAGATCTGTGATAATAAAATAAAACAATTATGAGTGCATTGTGTAATACAAGTGATATGAATGCGGGCTTTCTCTCTCACCCCAATATTTTGCTGTAGTAACTGAAACCACCAAAAAACAAAACTGTGCATAGGGACGTGACAGAGGCACATAGCCCTGTCGGAATAAACCAGCGCCTGAGGCTCACAAACCCTCTCAACGCAAGACCCTCACCAGTGGCTCACACACGGATGACGCTGCCAAACGCTTCTTGGATTTCTAGGAAATCGTATTGTGTTCAAAACCCAAGTTTAGCCAGCGGCATCATCACTGTGCAACTTCTAAAACAACTGCCAAGTTTTTAACTTAAAAGAGGTGAGGGGTCAATACAGTCTCCAAGAAGCGTCTACTCCAGCTGGAGAGATAGTACAAGGGTTAAGGCTGAGCGGATTCATCACCAGCACTGCAGATGAACCCCCACCCCACCCCCAGCACCACCAGGAATGATCCAGTGGTCTCTGTGCCCAGAGCCAGGCGTAAGCTGTCCTCCCCACTCCCACCCCCTGCAAAAGAAAACAGACAACAGGTTGGAGAGATAGTCCAGTGAGGGAGGGCATTTGCCTTGCATGCGGCCAACCCAGGTTTGATCCTCGGCATCTTATATGGTCCCCCCTAGTACTGCCAGGAGTAATTCCTGAGCAAAGAGCCAGGAGAAGTCCCTGAGTGTCACAGAGTGTGACCCACAAAGAAAAAAAAAATAGACAAGTCGACTCTCTGCTGTCCACCTTGGAAAAAGCATCAAAGAGCGGGAAGAGGAGCCACATGTGCAAAGGCACAGAGGACGGGGACATTGCCATGGAACTAACCCCCTCTCTGGGGTAGAAGTTATATTGTGGGCATTGCATTCTCACTCTGCTCATGTAGATAGGGTAGACAATATTTTGCCAGATCTGATCTACACTGGACTTTTCAGGAGCAAACTGGAATATGGCTCACATGAGGCTGGAAGCTCTAACAGTTGCCCTTTGGGGGTGCTCCACTGTGACTGAAGAGTTACAACTGAGAAGAAAGTGGTGTGTGCTTCTTTGGGGAATCACAGTAGCAGCTTGACAGACTTTACTCTTTCTTGCTCTCTTTCCATTCTGTAGCATTTATTTTCAAGCAGGAGGTATTTCCTATTGCACAAGGGGTCGGAACCCCCCTCTTTTAATTAGAATTGTTCTTGAAGAAGATGCTTTTAACAAGACTGGAGAGTAATTAAAGGAGCAGAGATTGAAAGAAGGGGACTTGGCTAGAAGACAACTGTATCTTCAAAGGAGAATTGATGAGACCTCAAGAAAACGGGGTAAGAGAAATCAAAGCAGGGTGGGGACAGAGACATACAAAGGTAGAGGATGCCCGTTTGGTGATGAGGCATGGGGAGCCAAGGAAAAGAACATGAGAACTTTTCATTTCATGTAAAATACTTCTGTTCCATTAAATGGGGACAGTATCGGCTCATGTAGTCAGAGAGCGATCTAGTCAGAGATTATGCCAGAAACAGAAACAGGGAAAGCCAGAAATGGGAAGGACTATAATAATCAAGATAAGCTTGGTCTGAATATATAAGTGCATGTTGCTGGCCAGAAACCCTGCTTGGTATCTGACACAGACTTGAAGCCACTGAAAACGGAGGTGGAGCCCGGATGGGAAAATCACCAGCCAAGGGATAATAATTAAAACAAAGACATAAAGAAATCATCAAGAGAAAGTTGGTAGAAAGAGCAGAAAGCCAAGATTGGGAAATCTGTTCTCAGCAGCCATTTCCCTGCCTTGGCCCGTCAAGTCTAGATAGTGTTTCTCAAAATGTGGTAACTAGATTTGCAGCCTTAGCACTAGAGTGATAGGACCTAAATTAGGTCCTCCAAACTCAATTTATAGGTTGTAGTCCTAACCCCTAGCATCTCAGAATGTCATCAAATTTTAAAAAATAAAATAAAATAATAATAATAATAATAATAATAATAATAATAATAATAATAATGCCTTCACATTAGGATATAAGTACACTTTCTTTCCTCCTTCCCTGGCCATCGTGGTGGTTAGCTGGGCTATGATGCACGTAAGGGAGGGAGAAGATGGCAGCAAAGAAGGTAAAAACAAAATAATACCAAGTTGATCAACTCCGGGCTCCAACACGTTATAAAATAGAAAACACGGGTTCAAGTAGATTCAGAAAATCATTGTACCAGGCACAGCTAAACAGATTGTCCTCACCACAACGTCCCAGACTTAAGGAAATCTTGACCAACACTGGTAACCATCTCTTCCCCAATAATATTACAGACTTGAAGGCAGCTTGTGAAAAATACTATAGACTATGCACTTGGTCATTGTTGACCTGGGGATGCTACCAGAAGTGACGAGTGAGAAGGAAGTCATGCACAAGGTGTCTTTAGTAAAACGGATGGAACTTGAAAACATAAAGAGGGAAGACCAAGTTGAAATGAAACCATTATGTTGGCCCTAGCTCAGCATGACTGACATCCATGCAGGAAGAGGAAATCTGAGCACAGAGACACCAGAGAAGAGTAAGCAGAAAAAAACACCATGTGAAGAAACAGCAAGAGGGAGAGAGAAGAAGCAAGCAACCCTGCTAGTTCTTGAATCTTGAATTTCTGCCTCCAAGATACTGAGAAAATACATTTCTGTTATTGAAGTCACCCAGTCTATGGTGCTATAACATCATTGGTGCTAACAAATGAAAACATAAGGCGTTTTATAAGGAGGATAAATTCTTGAGGCAATAACCCACTCTGCCCCCTCTTCACCTCTTTCCCTGAGGCCTATAGAATCAAGGATGATGGAGATGAGGTCAACAATTTGTATGTCTGCTGGTTTGTTTGGGTTTTGGTTTGGAAGCATCACTTAATGGAGCTCAGGATATCTTGTTCTGTCTGAGGAACATGTGGTGTTGGAGATAGAACCCAGGGTTCCCTCAATCAAAGTATGTAGCCTGGCCCTTTCCACTAGAAAAAAATTCCTAAACCCAGGAATTTGTATTTTAGCAAAACCTATGAGTAGCTAGGTATGCTCTTAAGTTAGAAAGTCATCGGTTCAGAATTTTCTAGCTCAAAAACAGAAAAAGCAAAAACAAATGGTATTTTTATTTATTTATCCTGAACCAACACATTATTTACAGAGAATTCTTAAAATAAGCAAAAACAAACAAAAGGAATCATTTATCAGGCTTCATTTTCATTAAAACACATTGAGATATTCACATTAATTTCAACTGACATATTCATTAAATGTGTAACTTTATTCATTAAACGTATGACTCCTGAACTAGAGGCCAGGAGTTTCCATATTTTAGGATGACAAAGAAATCACATGGGGATATTGCTAAAAAACACATCTCCCAAAACCTGTATTCTAAAGACAATGTGGATTCCAGAATTTTCATCTTTAACAAAACCAGAAAAATCTTGATGCTGTAGTACATACATTACGGCTTATTTTCCTTATATCATTAAGGAGCAGAAAAATTAGAGCATCAATCTAGATGAGATGAGGTTTCATTCAAATTCATACAAATGAATTTGAATGGCTTAGAGAAAAAAACTCAAAGTATTATTTTAATTTTAATTCTTGACCTTCTCAGACCCCTTGTTTTCTGCAACTTTTTACAATGTTAGGCACTTACAATACTGTCGATGGTAGGGCTTCAAAGTACAACTTTCTAACACCACACCCTTCTCCAGTGTCCACTGCACTCTACCACTGTCCATCACATCCCCCTCAATCGATCCCCACCCGACCCCCCACCGTGGTAGCTCACTTCTGTAGACCAGTTTTCAGGTTCTGTGGCCTTTGGGATATGCACTCTTTCCTTTAGATCGCAGTCTGTGTCTCCCTCTCCTAATTTCACTCCAGTGTGGTCCCCAGACCACCATTCTTCCCTCAGACTGCGTCAGGCAGCTGTAACGGCAGAGCTATCCTAAAGTATTCATTCCCCCTGAGAACTATGATCTCACAGACTGAAATTCCAGGTACAGGTTCTGACTAATGTTTCTCCAGTGCTCCTCACCACTTTCGGATGTCACAATTTTTATTCCTGGTTGCATCTGGAGAAGCCACATCAAGACAGATTCCTACTAGGAACATCAAACAAATTCTTGATTTTTTTGGATCTTAATCCTAGACCACTTCCTGTTCTCCCAAAAAGAGGAGTTAGTCATCTTTCTTGGTCATCTCTTTTGATAAAATAGAATATTTTTTCTTGTTTGTCCTTTTGGTCTATCATCAGGTTAAATAAGACTGGCTGGGCAGGGATGGGAGGAGACACACACAGAGAACTAGTAGAGCACAAGGGATAAAACTGTCGGCTTGCATGTGGCCAACCCTGGTTTCATCCCTAGAAACACCTGGACTAATCCCTAAGCACAGAGCCAGGAGTAAACCCTGTGTACCACCGATATGCGCAAAAATAAAAAGCCCTAGGGAAAGTGTTCCATATGACCACTAATCAAATTTTAAATATGTGCCCAGAATATAGAAAAAAATTTCAGACCTTTGAATTGAATAAAAGTTATGGGCATTAAAAAATTTAATTACATCTATTCCCTTCCGACATAGCCAGAAACATGTAAACAAATAAGCAAAAAACAGATGCGCTTTAAGGAGTCAGTAGGTTGAAAGTTTTTATTGATAGCAGCTCCAGTCCTTTCTTTCTTTATCCTAAACAGTGAACTCCAATTAGCAATCCTTTCTTCACTTTCACCAATCCTAAAGTAAAAATATTTTTGTTGAAATCATTAAGCTTCCTAAATATTTCTTTCTCTAATCAACTTTCTATTTAGAATTTCAGATGTGATCACAAGAAACCAGAAACACAGAATTAGCCACTGATTTTCAGAAAACTCAAACCCCAAACCTATAGAAGAAAAAAAAAGCTCTGGCTGGCTCCTGGAGCCACCATATCGGTACTATCTGTGATGGATGTGTATCCTGTATGGAAATCTGGCATGAGATAGGAAATATTAACCAAAGAGAACTTGAACATTTTACGAAGTTTATGTTAAATTAGACACATCACCAAAATGTTCCATCTGGCTCAGAAACAAACAGGATTTAGGGCTGGAGCAATAGTACAGTAGGTAAGGCATTTGCCTTGCGCATGACTGACCCAGATTCCATCCCCGGTATTCCATATGGTCTCCCCAGCATCACTAGGAGTAATTCCTGAGTGCAGAGCCAGGAGTAACCCCTAAGCATTGCTGAGTGTGACAAAAAAAAAAAAAAGAAAGAAAAAAAAAGAAAGAAAGAAACAGGATTTAAATTACTCAGGTGTCAGACAATGGGGGAGGGGGAAAAGTGCCTACCTCAGAGGCAGGTTGGGGGAAAGGAGGAAAATTGGGACATTGGTGGGGTGTAGTGGACACTGGTGAAGGAAGGTAAGGGTGTTGGAACAATGTTTGCCTAAAAATAAATCATAAATATCTTTGCAATTTTGTGAAAAATTTTTAACTTTTTCAAGTATACAATAAAATCACTCCTAAAACTACTTCTCATGAGCCATTCATGAGAAAAGAAGCTGAGGAAGTCTAGAATTCAGCCCATTTATGGCTTTATTTTAAAAAAGTTCTTCAGGGGACCGGAGTTATAGCACAGTGGGAAGGATGTTTGCCTTGCACTCGGCCCACCCGGGTTCAATCCCTAGTATCCCATATGGTCCCGCAGCACTGCCAGGAATAATTCCTGAGTGCAGATCCAGAAGTAATCCCTGAGCACTGCCTGGTGTGATTCCCCCTCTAAAATAAAGTCTTCAGGGACCAGAGAAGTAA
>JAJIBD010030953.1:0-27633 GCA_021461705.1 Cryptotis parvus
CCTATCACACTGGACACTGGCTTCATTTCAGATGTTATCTCTATGGAGAAAATTTCTCCACATTATTTCACCTAAAATAATTTATCACATAATCACTAAGGAAATATCCTGCCTGGTTTCATTTCTGCTGAGCTCCAGCAATATAAAAATATATTATTTATTATCTATTATTATTACACACTTGATCTTAGCCAAAAGGCCGAGAGCGATTATTATTCAGAGCTGCTACTGGCTCTCCCTGTGACCAGCCGGCTCACGAGGCGCCCAGGAGGGATGGTGGGTTCTAGCCCTGGTCCACCATCGCAGCAGAGCCTCGCCAACAAGCCAGACGACCCCACTCCATGAGGGCCTCCATTTTCCACATCCGGACTTCTCTCTCTAGTCAGACCTCCACCCAGCAGACCAGCCTATCAGCGCCCGGCTCATCGAGTTCCACCCTGCAGCAGTCTTTCTTAAATCCGGCTCAGGTATGCCGGTCCAGAGACTCGCAGACATGGGGCAGAGCTGCTACTGGCTCTCCCTGTGACCAGCTGCTCACGAGGCGCCCGGGAGGGATGGTGGGTTCTAGCCCTGGCCCACCATCCCAGCAGAGCCTCGCAACAAGCCAGACGACCCCCACTCCATGAGGGCCTCCATTTTCACATCCGGACTTCTCTCTCATCAGACCTCCACCCAGCAGACCAGCCTATCAGCGCCCGGCTTGCGGCCGCGCGGTTCATCAATAAATGCTGGACTTAGAGATGCCTACAAGAGTATGCTACCTGCACGGCAGAGCCTGGCAAGCTACCGTGTTGTATTTGATATATATGCCAAATACCAGTAACAATTATAGACCTCATTCCGGAATGGATTGAGGCTCTTTATGTTCCTGGAGCAAGTAGATGCCTTGGGCTCTATTAGCATGAGACAGGACATATGGAGATGTTACTGGGGCCCGCTCGAGCAAATCGATGATGAACGGGAAGACAGTGATACAGTGATACAGTGATCTATTATTATTATTATATACTCTTTTTGCCTCTGAAATAATTCCTAAAATCTATACTTGACTGCCTCACACCAAGACTGTTACATACAAGGTGCTTATAGTTTTTTTCTGAAATCAGAGGATTAATGAATAAATGGAATCTTGTATTTAGCATCTCCTCTTTTCACTAATGATTCATTACTTAAGCATCTATGAAAGGTCAGAAAGATAGTACAGCAGGCAATGCATTTGTCTTGCATATGCCCAATCTGGTTTCAATCCTGGGCACCCCAAATGGTCCCCATAAACACAGTCAGGAGTAATACATGAGCACTGCCAGGTGTGGCCTGCAACACAAACGAAACCAAACAAAAAATGACTTAATAGCTTAAAAGATCAGTTGTTCATATACAACTTTCCCCAGGTTTAATGAAAGATATTGAAGCCTGGAAAATACAATCTATACAACTTTTCATCCGTCATGGCTTCTCCTATAGAATTTGCAACAGTAAGTTGCTGAGTAAATAATTGCTTAAGGACTAAAAGGAAAGATTGAATAGAAGAGAAGGAAGAGACGAGTCTTTCATATGATAACAAGCTAAGCATCCAAAGTAATCAACTCTGGCTAATGGTATACCGAGTTCACCTTCTCATGGAAAACAACCCTCTAAGTTTAATTCTCTCAACCTGGTGTTCCTCATTTTTCATAAGTTTTAGCCTTTGCTAGAGAAAGAAAGAAGCACAACTTAAGCCCTCAGAGAAGCCTGGTTCAAGAGTGAGAAACAGAGGTAAACGCTGGATATGATTTAAGACAGGTACTTCAGACTCAATAAATTTTTGTGGTCAGCATTAGAACTGCTTAATATTTCATAGAGCATTGCTTGCCTTGGTGTGACATCTGGAAAATCTTCTAAATGTGTAAGTTTTTCTTTTTTATTTGTTTTCCTTTGGCATCAGGAATGATTTTATCCACATTGTCTTTACTCTTTCCCTTCTCTAATTACTCATCTGTCCCCATTATAAATATCTGTAATTTTTCCTAATTGTGGTTTATATATAATTTGGTATCATTATCTCCCTGACTTTTTTGACATAATATATGAAGATTATAACACAAACACAAAAGAATTTCTTTATCTCAAGTGTATGTGTTAAGTCTGATGATTCACTCATTCATTCACTCATTCATTCACTCTTTCATTCATTCATTCAATCACTCATTCATTCATTCAGTTAAATGTCAAACCAAATATGAATAAATTTTATATAAGCATGTATAAAATATATCTATGCCTCCTTCCCATGAAATAAAAGTTATTAGAGATTTTAAAATGTTATATAAATACTTCTTTTTACTAGATATTAATTTGTATAGAAAGAAGAACTTTTTAGAAACTTTTATATGTGATGCTTGAATTGCAAGTTCATTGCAAGTTCGAACATTACAGACATGCAGAATTTGGTAAAGTTTTCTTATATTGGTGCTGGAGCATTAGTACAACAGGTACTTTTCTTGTACATGGCTGGCCCAGATTCGATCCCTGTCACATCATATGATCTCCCAAGCCCACCAGGAGTGATCCCTGAATGTGAATCCAGGAGTAAGTCTTGAGCACTGCTGAGTGCATCACCCCCAAATATTAAATAAATGTTTTTCTTATATTTACATATTCTTTCAGTTTATGTCAATCTGACTTTAAGCTTCATTTGTCAAGTTTGGTGGAATCAATTAGCATCTATGCTCTATTTGTTGAGTTTGTCCTCAGAGAGTCTGACAGTATTGTTAGTGCCAAAGTAGATTTTCCCGAGCTGGTAGGTTCTAGAGAAGGATTGAAGGATTTACATACTAAACTTGTAAGACCGAAGCAAGTTACAGAAAAGGTAGACGGGTTCGAAGTCCCTCCCAGATATCCAGGCCTCTCTATTGCCTATGAATAACGTCCTGGTTCTTTCCCTAACACTGCCGGGTAACGAAGGACTTCGCTGTCCTGTCCCACACAGTCTACCTGTCTCCCATGAATGATGACTAGGTCCTATCCCTGCTCTCTATCTTATATGCTTTCTCCGAGATGACCACAGCTGCCCATGTGGACCAGATCCCTGTGATCATATTGTTGCTGGACCTTCCCAGCTGTATCCGACAGTTCCTGTTATCTAGTCCCAAGTTTCCTACTCTCAGCCCATGTCCACTTTGTGGTGAGAGTCCTCAGTTCAGCACTGTATTCCCTCCTGAGCATCCAAGTCTTTGTCTGGCCCTGGGATGCCCACCTATACCAGACCCTGACCCGGTGCATACGGTCCTACCTGACCTGGAGGTCCTGGAGAGTGGAGAGAAGGGAATAGATTTGGCAGACTTCTGAGTCTGTGCTGAGTGGGGGGGCTGAGTGCTGCAGTGAAAAGTCTGCTCTCCTTTTGTCTTTAGCAGACAAATCCACCACCCCAGGCACCCCATTCTCCATCCTGACTGGCTACCTGTTTCACTGGCATAAATTCAAAGTGACCTAGTGCTCACACCCCAACCTCCTATATCAGTACCAGGAGGAATGAAAATATGAGGAAGCTGGGAAAATTCTTCACAAACCCAAGCACTCAACAGACTATGAAAAACTGGTAAATTTATTACCAGCTGTGTCTCTCTGTGTTAGGCTGATGATGGGCAGCCTTCTCCTGCTACTAAGGCTGTAATATGTGTGTTTTATCATTATGTTCATTCACCAAGTCTAGTCATTTCTCAACCTTGCCCTTCTCATTCCTACAGTAATACTACAAATAGGCCACTTGCCTCTACCACTAGCAAAATCAACATATTTAGGTTCCTTCTTCAGTTTTAAAACTGTTGTGGAGTAAAGTGCTACCCTGTGTTCTTGAACATTTCCCCATCAATCCAATTTCTACCTACTACTTAACATGACCTGGCCTGGAGCTTCATAACCTATATTTTCCAAACATTTATTTTATAATAAATATTGGCAATAGAATTTTTCATTATCACAAAAAAAAATCCATAGCTTACTTTTTGATATAACTTCAAAAAGTATTCAGAGCCAGCAAAGATAAAAAAGTATTCTTACCCTGAGAGATTTAGTGGGTGAGCCATTTGTCTTGCACATGGCTGACCCAGGTTCAATCTCCAGCACCCCATATAGTACCCCATATGGCCAGGAAATACTCCTGAGTATGCAGAGCCAAGTGTAATCTCTAAGCACTGTGAGTACGACCATCAAACCCTAAAGAGATAAAATAAACCAATGCTAATTTGTATCATAAAGGACAAATAACAGGGGACATCTCTTAAGATAACTTTACAATCTATCAGTGTTTTAGGGATGATTTCACTAAACAGTACAAAAAAGAGAGAAATACTGTAATGCTGAAACACTATGATTTTAAAATTCATTGGTATGAACTAATAACATGTATTATATCCTATAAACCAATACCTCAACTGTTGTTTCAGTCAGTAATATGATAGCACTGATATCCTGCAAAAGGCATACTTAAAGATTCCTCAATTTCCACAAAATTGCTCTGTAATGTAGTTTGACCTTAGTCCAAAGAAAGTCTGACCATAGTCCCCATGTGATTTACTGTGTGATTAAGATGTTTGAGGTCTCTGTTATTTGTGGTGAGCACTTTGAACCATACTGATACTTTAGACTAAGGACATAACATGACTTGGGTCACACCATGCTAAAAAGAGTAATCTTATGATTAGAGCATTAGCCACATAATACCATGTAGGACCTATGGGTAAGGGCGAAGTAACTAGAGATGGACATAATCAATAATTTAATAAAACATTTCTATATTAGAGATATGAGAAACTCAAGACCTGAAGCACAAATAATCTCAGATTGACAACATGCTGTGCATACTATCTCAATGATAGCAAGAGGGTAATGCATCTGTGAGAGAGCAATTAAACTTGGAAATCCTTCAAGACTTTACTTTATGTGTCTCTTCCTTTGAGTAGTTTTAATTGTGTCTTTGCTCTGCTAGAACTGTAATTGTAGGTATATGACTGAAGAATGGTGGGTTCTTCAGTTATATACTTAAAATTACAGTTCACCACCCCAGCAGAGCCTCCGCAACAAGCCAGACGACCCCCCCACTCCCATGAAGGCCTCCATTTTCCACATCGGACTTCTCTCGTGTCAGACCTCCATCCAGCAGGCCAGCCTATCAGCACCCGGCTCAAGGCAAAGCGGCGCAGGTTCATCAATAAATGCTGGACTTAGAGATGCCTACAAGAGTATGCTACCTGCAGGGGCAGAGCCTGGCAAGCTACCCATGTTGTATTTGATATATATGCCTAATACCAGTAACGATTATAGACCTCATTCCGGAATGGATTGAGGCTCTTTATATTCCTGGAGCAAGCAGATGCCTTGGGTTCTACTGGCATGAGACAAGACATATGGAGATGTTACTGGGGCCGCCTCGAGCAAATCGATGATGAACGGGGGAAGACAGACAGACAGACAGACTGAAGAATCCTGAGTTCTGTCAACTATCAAACCTGGAAGGAGTATATGGAGACATCCCAAATGGAGCCAGGAGTCTGAAATAAGAGTATTTTTTGAGATCCATGAACTTGTGACTCTGTCTCAAGTGAGAGCAGGAGGATAGTTGTGTGAAGACTAGTCCCCAGCTTGGGCTGTTAATATTTAAATTGTAAAAAAATAAATAGCTAAAATCATTATTATTTTTGTCAGTTGACTTTTGGCAATGGTGGCCTAGAATGTTTTAAGAATAATTGCTACTGAAACGTTTACAATTAAAATATCAAAAGCTATTCTTTGAAATTTTGTTTGCTTTTTGTTTGGGAATCAAACCTGGTCGTACTTAGGGAATATACTGGGTACACTCTCAGAAATCACTTCCAGCAATGCTCAAGGGACCATATGGGATAGCAGGGACTGAATCCAGGGCAGCTCTGTGCAAATTGAGTATCTTACACACTGCACTATCTATCTGGCCCCTACAGCTATCTGCTGGAAAATCACTGAACAGCAACACATGTCAGTACCAAGCTCTGAAGCCAATGTCTAGAAGTGGAAGGAAGATCAGGGTCTGATACCAACATCTGGGACCACTTTCCTCCCTTATGTTATTTGCCTATTTAGAAAGAGGATTCTGAAAATTTGAGAAACCAAGCAGCAGAATCAGTAAATTTGTGTAACTAAGTGGGAAACTCTTGGAGATTTGGAGTGCAACTCTCAAAGATGAAGATTCAGAATAAACGCCTCCTAAGTTTTAGTTGAGATCAAAGGACAATCATCTAGAAATAAGAGTAAATAAGAAATAGCCTAGTTTTTCAGGGACTGACAGTGAGCTTCTGATTGGTGTAAACTTTGATCAACACAAATTTATCTGGGATAACCAGCTTTAAATATTCTAGTCTAGTTACTCCATAACCATCATCCTGAATAATATAAATCAATTTTTGTGTATAAAAATGCCTTTAATAAGAAATTCTAAGTGTTTCCCCAAAAATAATACCCTAGAGAAAATAAGACTCGAACCAAAATTTAAAAACAAATGGGAACAGAATATCTTTTACGGAATCAGGATGATAGAGTTATCAAAAATGGATTTAGACCAAGAGAAATAGTACAGGGATAAGCAACTTGCATTTCCTGCCACCAACCCTAATTCAATACATCACTGTAGATGATCCTCTGAGCACCACCAGGAAAGGCTCTTAAGCACAGAACCAGGAGTGTGACCTGAGCACTGCTGGTTGTTGTACAAATTATCCCTCTATAAAAATAAATTCTGAAAATTTTTATGACTGTTATATCCCAGTAATTAGAAAATTTCCATAATGATAGAAGGGAATTGAAGCCACACAACAGAATTAAATTGAATTAATCAAGACAGAAAAAATTATAATGAACGAATTAGATATTGTCAAATAGTAATTTCTAGATCTGAAAGATAATTCAGAAGAAAATATTTTGACTACAGTAAAGAGAGCTATAAAAGATGAAACCGTCAGGCAATCCTATTTCAATTCCCAGTACTACAAATGGTTCCTTGACTACTGTCAGGAAAGATCTCTGAGTAGATACAAGGAGTAAGCTCTGAGCACTGCAAGGTGTGACAGCAAACCTCCTCCCTTGAAATTTTAAAATATACAGAATAATAGGTAAGAGACTATATATGGAGTATATATTATATATGTATGTGACCTAATGCTGTCTATATGCCTGCAAAAGAATCCTGAAATGATTATAAGTGAAATGGATATGAAGCAATATTTTAATAGATAAACATTAAGAATCTTTCAGAACCAAAACTAAAGTTGTGAAATTTAAAGAAGCACCACAAACTGAGACCTTCAAAAGTAATAGTGATACCTAAAAACAAACAAAATTGAAAAACTATTGGGGACTGAAAAGATAGTACAGCAGCCTGACTAGGGTTTAATTTTCTGCTTTCTATATGTTCTCTTGAGTCTGCCAGGAGTGATCCTTGAGCACAGAACAAGGAGTAAGCCCTTACACACAGTGAGTAAGCACTGAAAATTGGCAGGGTGGCCCAAAAAAAACAAAACAAGAACTGTAAAATGTGATAATACACTCAAAAAAAAACCAAACAAGAAATCTTAAAAAACATCTAGAACAAAAAAGAATATTGCTTGATGTATCAAAAGGGAATGTCTAAACCAAACAAATGTGATCCTTACTGGATCACAACACCGGATGGTGATGGCCTTGGTGAACCTGAAATGCAGCATCTGAACTTTGTATACTCAGGGTCTAGCACTGAAAGCATAATGTTTCCAAGTGGCCCTGGGTTTCCGGCCACTGCTGGGGAGGACAGCCAAAATTAAACAATTAATAATAATAATAATAATAATAATAATAATAATAATAATAATAATAAATCACTTGTATCATTTGTCTTCCCGTTGTTCATCAATTTGCTTGAGTAGGGTGGCAGGAATGTCTCCATTCGTTGGAGATAAGGATCACTGTCACTGTCTGTATCACTGTCTTCCCGTTCATCATTGATTTGCTTGAGCGGGCCCCAGTAACATCTCCATACGTCTTGTCTCATGCTAGTAGAGCCCAAGGGCACCTGCTTGCTCCAGGAACATAAAGAGTCTCAATCCATTCCGGAATGAGGTCTATAATTGTTACTGGTATTTGGCATATCAAATACAACACGGGTAGCTTGCCAGGCTCTGCCGTGCAGGTAGCATACTCTTGTAGGCATCTCTAAGTCCAGCATTTATTGATGAACCGCCCGGCCGCTTGCGGCCGCTTGAGCCGGGGCGGTGATAGGCTGGTCTGCTGGGTGGAAGTCTGAGGAGAGAGAAGTCTGGATGTGGAAAATGGAGGCCCTCATGGAGTGGGGGGTCGTCTGGCTTGTTGCGAGGCTCTGCTGGGATGGTGGGCCAGGGCTAGAACCCACCATCCCTCCCGGGTGCCTCGTGGGCGGCTGGTCACAGGGAGAGCCAGTAGCAGCTCTGCCCCATGTCTGCGAGCATGGAGGGAAGGATTCATATTAAAAAAAATAGAAAATTGATTTTGGAGAAGGTATACCCAGCCATGCTCCCCATTTACACCTGGCTCTGTGCTCAGGTATTATCCTGCTCACCTCGGGAAGCCATATTTATGGAAATGAGATCCAGTATTGTTACTGTTTTTGGCATATTGAATGCACCACGGGTAGCTTGCCAGGCTGTGCCATGACTCTGGGTTCATCCCAGGGGACCTGGTCTTTTTCTATGTCAGACCATCAACCAACCAGGGCCCACGGGACCCAGGGGCCCTGGGTGTAGACAAGCCTGTCTCCTGTCTGCCACTTGCCAATGTAGTCGGGCACCGCAACCACACCTGCAGCAACTTGAGGGGCATCAACATCATCATAATAATAACAACAATAACAACAACAACAAGAATAACAATCATATCAGTAAAACAAGCCATAAAAAATTCACAAAGCAATAGTTTATTAATGGTTAAAGAAAATGACAATTTAGAATCTCATGTTCTCTGGGAGGATAATGATGTCTCAAAAATGAGAGTCATGTAGGAAAATTTTCAAGGAATCAGTAACTGATAGAGTTTTTCACTCCCACTGATCCTAAATGAAATATTCAAAGCAGAGTGAAAATCTCACCTTAAAAGAAATAAAGAACTTTGGGAAGAGTAAATTTATATAAGTCCTTGCATTGTCTTGGGAATGAGAAAAATGCTAATGTATACCAGAATTTAATCAGACATTACATAGATTCATAGTCACTTCAAAGAAAAACTGGGGTGCTTACAAGAAGAGAGAAGAACAATACTTCAAAGCAAGAAAATAGAAATCCAAAAATACAATGGCAGAACTAGACACAAATATAGAGATAATAACATGAATGTAAACTATTGTGATTTAGATAAAACATAATTTGTCAGATATAGAACACAAATTTTAATTCATCAGGAATATGAAACACTTTGAAATGCACCTAAAATAGCATTTATAGTTATAATTAAGGACAAGATTTAGTAAAGACTAAAGGAGCAGTGGAGTCATCTCAGTCTCTGAAGTGTAGAGAAAGTGATGATCCAGAAGAAAAGCTGTGTGAGCATTGGCCATCATCATACCCAGGTGAGAATATGCCATTTATTTGTCATGGGGCCAAACAGTGAAGGAGGGCCAAGACACAACTTATCCCTCCAACTGCCCTATTTAGATCTCGAACTGCTGGAGACTGATGTTTCCATGGACTACTTCAAAAGCAGGCTGAGCCTCCTAATCCTTTCCCCACATTCAGTTCTAAAGGGAGCTATATTCAGCTTTACACCAAGTTCCAATCTGTTTCATGCCACAGGTCTAAATTTCAAGGTAGTGAAGGAATAGACTGGAATTTCAAATTGAGCTGAAACCATTTTATTATTAGTATTAGTATTATTGATCACTTGATCACTTGAATCCTGTTATTCATCGATTTGCTCGAGCGGGCACCAGTAACATTTCCATTGAACCCTATCACGTGTCAACGTAGCCCAATGGCATCTGGTTGATTCGGGAATATGAAGCACCTCAAACCATTTCTTCAGGGTCTTGACAAGGAAGTCTGACCATCTTGTAGGTGATCTTTTGACATCCCGTGGGATCCAGTCGGTGGTAACAGCTCTAGTCCAGCGGTCATCTCCAAATCGCATTAGCCCTGCTTTTAGATGCCTTGACAAACGAGACAGTGTCCCTGATTCTGGAATAGCGACAGAGGTCGGAGCTCTGGATTCCTTCTCTCACTTGAGTGAGGCATGATATTCCAAGCATAGCTCTTTCGATTCCTCTCTGAAAGACCCGAATAGCATTCTCATCCTGCTTTCGTAGGGCCCAGGTCTCTGAGGCATATGTTAATGCAGGGAGAATGGTGGAGTCAAAGAGATGTGGCCAGAGCCGGGGATTCTTTGTCCTTTTAGCTATTTCTTTGATGCCTTTGAAAGCATTCCATGCTGCTCTCTTCCTCCCTGCGCAGCTCAGGTTTTAGGTGGTTCATCATGTTGACTTCTCGACCTAGGTACACATAACTGCTGCATTCAGAGATGTCTGTTCCATTGAGAGTGAATGGGGCCTCTGGAAATAGTTCATTTTTCATAAACATAGTTTTCTTTAGATTCAGTTGTAGACCTACCTTTCCACATTCTCGGTCTAAGTCAGCCAGCATTTGTGCCGCTTGGCTAATGTTTGGTGTAATTAGAACGATGTCATCAGCGAAGAGGAGGTGGTGTAGTTGCTGACCATCTATCTTCACTCCCATTCCTTCCCATTCTAATTGTCTCATGATGTTCTCAGAGGGTGGCGATGAAGAGTTTTGGGGAGATGGTATCACCCTGTCGAACCCCTCTTTTGACATCAATGATCACTTCTTTGTAGAATGGTGAGATCCTGGTGGTGAATCCGTAATACAGTTCAGAAAGGATCTTGTGTATTGGGCTTTGAACACCCTGTTTGGCTAGACTGCTTCAGTCTCCACAAAATCAAAGGCTTTCTTTAAATCAACGAACGTAAGACAGAGCGGCATCTTGCACTCCCTACAAACCTCAATGAGCTTGGTTACTGTGTGTATATGGTGGATTGTGCTGCATCCTTTCCGGAAGCCAGCTTGCTCGCATGGTTGTCCTTCATCTAGTGTTCTGCCAATCCTATTCAGGATGACTTATGTAAACAGCTTGTAGATGACGGACAACAGGCAGATGAGGCAATAGTTGCTGATGTCCTGAATGTTTTCTTGAACAGTAGAACTGTCCTGCTGGTTTTCCATTGGGAGGGCACCTTGCATTCGGACAGGTAGTGTGTGAAGAGCCAAGCTAGTGTATTGATGAGTACCGATGGCAGATTCTTCAGGTGTTCAGGTCTGACTTTGTCTGGGCCTGGTGCTGTTCCCTTCTTTACCTCCGAAATGGCATGTCAGATTTCAGAAGGGAGAACATTGGGAATGACATATCCATCCTGTGGAATTTGGTATGTGGGCAGGTGGACGTGGCTATCAAAGAGATCTGAGTAGAAGTCATGGATAATCTTCTCCATTGCCTTTCTGGAAGATGTGATAGATCGATCAGGCTGTCGGAGGGCAGTCATCTTAGTCTTATAGTTGGCGAAGGACAGGCGGGCAGTGCGAATGCTTTTTCCCAGCTTCTGCTGCATCTTCCAGTATTTCTGCTCTTCTGTCTTTGAGGTCTTCTTTTATTGCTTTTCTGCACTGCTTACCAAGATTGGACGTTAGCATTTGGTGGCCTGAGGCTCGCGCCTTGCTATGTTGGTGAATGAGCTTGAGAGTTCCTGAAGACAAGGCATCCTTTTTTGTCTTTCTCTCTCTCAGCATTCTTCGCACAATCATGGAGGTGCTGAACCAGTCGGTTGTATTCTTCATCGATGTAACGTCAATGATGGCATACCATCATTGACAACATTAATATTGTTATTATTATTACTACTACTACTACTACTACTACTACTACTACTACTACTACTACTACTACTATATTTTTTTGCTTTTTTGGATCGACCCAGAGATGCTCAGGGGTAACTCCTGGCTTTGCACTCCCAGGTACTCAGGACCTTATGGGACGCCAGGAATCAAACCTGTTTTGGCTGCGTGCAAGGCGAACACCCTACCCGCTGGACTATCACTCTGGCCCCAAGCTGAAACCATTTTAGTTATTAAAAGTGACCATGATTATTTAGTATCTGCTATTCAGCTTGAAGAGATATGAAATAAAGAACAATGGAACAAAGTACTTGGAAAAGCAAAGGCTATTTCATATTTGAAAGCTCAGTAAATGTATACTCACTTATACCTCACCAATTTGGGTGGCAACTTTTGTAGATAAAAGTTTTTACATGAGGAACAAAAGAGATGGTACAGAGGGGTAAAGCGTTTGCTTTGCTCTCAGATGAACCAGATTCTATGCAAGGCTAATACCCGAGGATAGAGTCACTTGTAAACTGGGAGCATAGCTGGGTGTACCCTCTCCAAAAACAACTTTCTATTTTTTTTAATATGAATCCTTCCCTCTGAGATCTCTCTAGTTTTCACATAGACCTGAGTACTTCATTCTCATACTCTGTGTGACTTCCGAGAAAGGCTATATCCTCAGATGTCCTTAGTTGGGTCTGCATTTCATTTTCCCCTCTTTTTTTGAAAATGACTACGAGCCCTACATTTTAAGAATTCAAAAAGCCCCTGTGTTGGCAGCATCTTGCAACACTGTTGGATGTAGGAACCCAATTGGTGTTGTGGGGTTTCAGATTCATAGACCTTGGGCCATTCCTAACCAGGAAGGAGTGGGCTGGGGCTTCTGTCCATCAGCTTGGATTTATCTTCTCCTGCATACTTGAAGTGCTGAGAAGCTTCCTTGCAGGTGGGGAACAATTGCATTACCATAATCCTCCAATTAGAGTCTCCCAGGCAGGCTGATCAGTTCCCTTACAGGAGCAGCTGCTGAAAAGCCCAAATTCTGCCCCAGACCTACATATTCACTCACTCAGAAGACATAGGATGTTACAAAAGCAAGGGAGATTTGGGAAAGAAATTGGACCCAATGAACACAGGAAACAGACCCCTGTCTGATTTTAACAAGCTGACTGAAAGGGTCTCCCATTTTCAAAATCAAGTTCTTGTTCTAGGATGATCTGGTTTATTTGAGATGTTTCTAGTTTATATTTTTTCTTAAGAAAATATTAGACTGTTCAGTGCAAGGACAGCCTAAATCTAAAATAACAAATCATACTTCTATGATGGTATAATAAGGTAAAAGTTTTATAATAAAGTAAAAAGTTATTGCTAATGGAGTCTCCACAAAAAACCAGAACGTATACTTAGAAATACTTATTTTAAGTTACTGAATATTCTATTTTTTAATATTATCTATTTTACTTAAATCTATTCCATGATTTGCATATTTTAATAAAGAAACATGGTATTTGAAATATATGATACAGTGCAATAAATAATAATCCTTTATGTATGTCATAGAAAATAAAAACCATCTGAATTTTGGCCAAGTAGTAGAAACTTATGTGAAAAGTAACGAGCAATTATTTTCTTCCTTTTTCCTTTTTATAATGTTTAAACATACCTGAAGGCAACAGTTAATCTAGAATAGTCAAGAACAATGAAATCCCAGCCTGTATTAAATGTTTGCATGAATGATATAAATCTTCCTGAGCCCAGGGTCACTTTGATGGTTTTAGTGGCTCATAAAGCAGCGTGTATTCTCATGCGAACAAAGGAGGCGGTATCAGGGCTGAGCTAAGAGCAGCAACGAACTTTTTGAAAGGACAGAAACGCGGCAGGGTCTTAGAGGAATTTAAGACCGGAACTTTCTACCTTGGGTTTGGGAGAGAAAAACAATGAAAGACTTCTCAGACATGAGCTCATCTTCTTATCCTTCTCTATGGTTGTCTATAGGTTGTGGACATAGGGTTGAATGGAATTTAAGCCGGGTACCTAAAAGATACTGAACCTAAGATTTGAAACCTGATTGCTATCATCACATCACAAAGAGAGTGACTAAGGGGCACACACAACCCTAAGCCATTTGGAAAGGGCCTTAGAGGTTAAAATAAAACACAGATAATTCATCTGAAGGTAGCTGGTTTGTTAGCAACTTTGTATTCCCAATACCTAAAACAGAACTTGGAGAAATATTTTTGAGGTGGTGGGGGGATTACCAGGCATGAGTCACCCTGTTGCCTTAAATTGTACAAGGGATTGAACCCATGCCTTCTGCATGCCAAGCATGCATTACAGCTGTAGGAGTTATCTTCTGGGACTTTATTTTATTTTTTTTTCCTTTAAAAGGATTTGACAACACTTTTACATGCAAGCATGGTTCAGAGCTGAGGAACCAGGAGACTGTGAGACTCAGGCCAGTAAGTGAAGGTCAGAAGTGTCACACACCCAGCTGGGTCATTGTCTCCTCCTTACATGTAAATAGGAAGTAAACAAACCATTTTCCTTAGAAGCCAAAGGCTTAGCAGGGAGATATGAATTTAGAATGCCTGTGGTGCTTTTCTGGAAGGACAGTTTAGGAGGCCAGGGCATAAATATTGTTATTATTCTGATGTCTACTGAATAAGGAAGAGAGGCTGAAGTCTCACTCTGCTGCAAACCCCCTCTGGAAATTCCAGCAAGGGTCTGACAGGTGAAAGGTCAAATTTTCATTAGATAACCCCCCAAGCAAGTTTGGAAAGCCTGAGGTTTTAATAAGAATCGCTTTTTCCAGCCTAAGTTTCCACTGTGTTGACATAGTTACTTATATTGCAATTTCAAAATAAATGCTTCTGGCAGTGCTCTTGCCAGTGAATTTTGCCTCTACTAATCTTCAAGAGGAATCGGGGTAAGTTATTCTATCACCACAGACGTGGGGTTCCTCTGTCAAGGCAGGGTGAAATGTCAGACACTTGGAGAAACTTGAAACTTTATGGTACTACATTTTTTCAAAAATAGAATCAAAGGTATTTATTTTCTTTTGCCATCCATTGTATTAACTGCAATTTTTATAAGATCATTGTTTTAACATATTCAATGATCTCTACTGACATGACACACAAGAACTTTTAATGTAGAAACACAGGTGAAGAATACTACCTGAATAGTTGATTTGAGATAATATAACTGATGCAATATGTGTTTATCTACATTGTAATAAGTAAATGGCATAAATGGCATGTATTTCTGCAAACACTGCTTTTAACTTTTCATTATAAAACATGTAAACAGCACACAAGACTCATTAAAAATTCATATAAAATGCAGTGTAATAGCTACCTCAGCCAATAAAGCCTCTGTAAGTCCTTCCTATCTGCACTTCCTGGTCTCTACAAACCAGTCTTGTTTTTAAGCATAATCACTTTGTCGAGATTTTTTTCACCCCTCCCCCACTATGCATCTTTCTCTATAGAACTGGAATTTAATTGCATGTTTTCCTTTTCTTAATCTTTCTCATGTTCAAGATAATCCAGGGCTCAGTCTTTGAGGTCCACCAGGTCCACTGACCTTAGAACGGCCCAAGTTATACAGGCACCGACACAGCTGGACTAAAGAGTAACTGCTTCTAGCATAAAGCATGGCACGATCAAAGATTCACATAAAACAAGCTCGATTCTCAGACAGGAGGTACAACAGAGTGAAGAACATTGAGTACTAGACAGCAGAGGCCAGCTTGGATAGTCCAGTGGGTAGTTGCTTGCCTTACAAGGCTGAGGGGGTTTGATGCCATCTTGTCTCCTGAACACTGCCAGAGTATTTCTGGTGAGGCCCCCTAAGAAGCAAACCAGATACTGGCTCCCTAGCTTCCAAAGCACTTTTGCAAGGAAACAGAAATTGTGGTGCTTATGGGAGGTTGGAGTCATTAGAAATTTGATCTTACTGGAGTACAAGTGACAAATGGGGTGAGAGGAAGAAAGGTTACTTGGCTTTTCTGGATTTACACCTCCAAAATGGTCATTCTACGCTGCTCAGATATTTGAGTTTGGAAGTCCTTTACATCACGAAAAACATCAAGAGAAACCTCTTATGTAGCCCTCCCTACTTAGGGTGAAAGAAGGGCCCAACAAGAGATACCATGCCACCTGCTGCCAAGTCTGTGAGGGCACAGAGAGGTCATGCTGGAGTCCACATTCAAGGCTGAGAAGGAGCCGGCAAAGGGAACCCAACAGAATTTTTAGCCTTGTACCCCTAAATCATTGCTTCCTGCTGGAAGTTGCAGAACGTCGAGGATAAACATTATGAAGTAAATATATGCTCAATGGGGAGGGAATTAGCTGTCACCTCCATTGAAGTGCTATATGAGCTCTTGGGTGGTTAATTTCCCCATGCCTTCCGTGCTGAATATTTGCCCCCAGTGGTTATGTCAAGCTTGTGCCATACACCAACCAAGTTGCACTTTTGGGGAGGGGTACGGAAGGGAGGGGGTAATTGTCCTCATCATTTCCTTCCACTTTCAGATGGTGATGGCAGTGCTGAAGGCATCTAATCATATTGTTTGCATCTTTAGATGAAAGCCTCTCTGAGAAACTAGCAGTTTTGCCAAAACTTTTGAAATGCACAACCCCTTGAAATCATTGTTTTCATTAGTGAGCTACCTGCTGGGCATTCTCTTATAGGAGACGGGTTTATTTTAGTTTATTTATTTCACTCCAAAGAATAATTTCATCTCTATTCTCATTAGACCTACAGTTTGGTTTAACGTCCCTATTACTTCCAGATGATGCTCCAGATAATAGGAAATTAGAGGAGGTGTAGGAGTAATTTTTGAGACTACAATTGGATGGATCAGACAATAATACGCTTTTATTCTTGTGTACAAGATAGAATTTTGTCTTTTTGTTCCAAAGAAATGGATATATATATCTCATTTAGGCACCCTTTCACATCTGCTTTTATAGTATATTGTGTATATATATTCTCACTTATTTTCCCTACTAGACTGCAAGCTCTCTAAGGACTGGGGTGGTGTTTTATGTTTCTTTAGTTTCTCTGCTAACACTTAGAAAACCTGTACTTGTTTAATATTCAAAAATAAATGAAAATATAAGATACAGAGCTTGCATGGTTATGGAGTAATAGGAAACAGTTGAAATAGCCAATAGAAGTTCCATTGAATCAAATCTTAGGATAAAATGCATCTACAATTTTATATATATATATATATATTTTTTCAGAACATAAAAATAATCTTTATCGTGTGCTGCATTGTCCTAAAACAAGCTTTAAAAAGTCAATAATATAGTGTTGAAAGCAAAAAATAGGAGGTGAAAAAGAGGGTGAGAAAGGAAGTTAGTCTTTTGCTGTAAGTTGTGGAGAACAACATAAAGATGAGCAGGAATAAAATCCAATCGGTAAGCTGAATTCAAGTGTTATTTGTGATGGAAAGAAAGTCTAGTGCTTCTTTAAAGGGGTCATAGTCCTGTCTTCTGGAACAAAAGAGAGTGAGGACTGTTTAACCTTGGGTGTCCAGGAGAGAAGTTAATGAATCTATACTCAGATAGACTGTCTTAAGGCTTTTCATATTTCAAACATTCCTGTTAATCCCCATTCAATTGATGAGGGAGAAATGAGCCTTGATATATGTGAGAACACAACTTTTGTTTTCTTCTCACAAACTAGAAATTTGATTGAGATACATATTCAAGTAGAAAACCAACTCTTCTGCATTTTCTTCACAACAAAGCAAAGCACAGTTTAGGCAAATTAGAAACTCAAAGGAAACAAATCTTAAAAGGATAGTCTATAAGAGAAGAAAAGCAAAATTAATGGGATGGTGTCTCTCCTTTTCTGCCTTTGCTGTTGCTGTTTTTGCTGCTGCTGCCACAGTGGCTAAAAACATAATCACACACAGACCTGGTGTCAGGACTTGGTATATATGGTCACGGTGTTTATTGCATACTTTTAGTTTCAGTTCTCACACACATTTAAATGCAGTGATCTAGGATGATGTACATTTGTCCTGGAACAAGGGGGATCCCAAATTGATGCCTCCCACCCCTCCCCTGAAATTATACTTGGTGCAGAGCATGGAACTGTGTGTTAGATATCCAACTCCTGACTCAATACAATCAAGGGTGGAGATTTCTAACACAGACCTAACCCACATCCTGGCCAATGCAGGCATTAGTCAACAGGTGCTCACTACTAATAGCTGACATAATATACCACCTCTATACTAGCAAATAGAAAGTACTGTTTTCCAAACTTTCAAGTATATTTAGAAAAATAGCCTCCATAGGAACCAATTGTAGACAATCAGAGAAAGGGGAATATCTGTGTTCTAGCCATCAGTTTCTTTCATGTTCCTTCGTAAAATAATCTTGATCTTTCCCTACCTCTAGCAACAACAGGTGTTACTTTTATCCTGACTACTTCCTATGTGCAAGCAATACTTCAAGCATCTTAAATATGCTAGCATCTATTTTCTGGAAAACCTTACTTGGCATAATTATTATTCTTTGCTTCCTGGGTCACACCCAGCAAAGCTCAGGAGTTCCTCCTGCCTCTGCACTCAGGAATTACTCCTACCAAGCTTGGGGTATCATACAGGATGCAGGGAATCACACCTGGGTCATTCATGTGCAAGACAAATGCCCTACCAGCCATACAGCACTCCAACCCCACTTGGTATTATTTTCTATCATCATTTTTATAAGAAAAATAAGGCTCAAAGAGTTTTGTAACATATTCGAAGACTCCAGTCACTAAAGGAATCAGGAAAATTGATTTTTCGAACTTTACAAATTAAAATTTTATGAAGATTTCATATTACTAACATGCAATTAATTATGTCCTCCCCAATATTCATATATTAAGTAGCTATACTGCTTAATATACGTTCAATAAGATTCCATTTGAAAATAGAGTGTTTATGGGGGATGTTAAGTTAAAATAAAGTCATTGGGGTAACCATAATCTAGTAGAAGAAATTTAGAAATGGATATATTAGAAATTTTGTATAGTTACAAAGGTTAAGATAACCATCTACAAGACAAAGAGAAAAGTGTGGCATACAGCCCTTGATTCTCCAAAGAAATTCCAATTTACAATTTAATTTCATAGTCTTCCAAACTGTGATATAACAGACTTCTATTGTTTTAGCCCCTAGTATGTTATATTTAGTTAATGCAGAATTAGCCAATTCCTACACATTACATATACTTTGATTGTTGAATATGTACAATGTGTTGGTATTTCCATACGGAGATGTATAACCCTAACTGCAATTATAGCAAATCACCAAGTACACTTTTTCATATGGCATTGCTTATTCAGGATGTTTCTTAAAGATTAAACACACACTAATTGTGGCCTTTGCATATAGCTGCTTTTCATGAGAACACACTTTCTTCTCTTTTTTTTTTGGGATGGGGAGTTTGTGGTAGTCTAACATCAGTGCTCAGGTGTTGCTCCCAGAGAGGCTCAGGGACCCTGAGACCTTTAATATATGTTATATTATATAACATAGTCTAACTGTCTTACCTCTTTGTTCATGCTTGGATCAATATATTATGTAATACATTTCTATCAACTGAAAATTCAATTAATTATTCAAACCCTCTCTATTGAACCCTTACTGTATGGGAAGTAAGTGAGATCACTTGATGATGAGTTCAAACAAATAAAATGCACAAAAAGGTAAAAAAGTCTGCATTAATTTAAATCTAGAAAATGTTTTTCTGATGAAATGTATGAATAGGTGTCCGAATTACTGGAAACTTAAATGCTTTCTAAAATATTTCAGTTGTCTCTTCTCATCCACAGCATTGTAAGTGATGCAGATGTAAAAAAAAAAAAGGAAGCACCAGAGACACTTCAATCCACTACTTTGAAAAGTCATTTTCCGAGAGCCTCCTGGGAAAGAGAGAAATAAAGACCAGCTCTTATAAAACCTTTAGACTCATCATGGACAACTCTGCTTCTGAAATGCCTCCATCCTCTAAAATCTAGTATTGCAAGATTAGCTAACCCAATGGCTTAAGAGGGGATAAATGTGGGTGTCTGTCAGCAGGGTGGATGTTTCTGGACTCAAAGGCTACAGAAGGGAAGTGAATGATGCCTTGTTTCTTAATGCTGTTTTTTGCAGCTTGCTGAACAGCCCTGCACAAAAGTGCTTCCAGGAAGTCCGTGCTCCCAGGGAGAAACTTTGGTGAAAAGAGAAACTGGAGCAATGACTAAAGGTGAATCTGGAAATCAAGACAGATAAGAGTACACCTTAAAAGAGGTCTTGGGGGCTGGAAAGATAGTACAGTGGGGGGGGTGTTTGTCTTACGCACGTGACCAACCAGGGTTCGATCCTTGCATCGTGTATGGTCCCCCCTGAGGACCGACAGGAGTAATTCCTGAGTTCAGAGTCAGGACTAACTCCTGCGCATTGCAAGTGTGACCCAAAAAATGCAAAAAAATGGGGGCTTGGAACTGGACTGAAAGTTTCTGCTATCTGGTATCCATTATGGATCTGTAGGAGTTCCATAGTGTGGAATACTGTGGGACATGTACATAGGAAAACTCAAAAGTGCATTTAAAAATGGAAAGTACAGATCGTTTGGCATACAAAGGGCATATGGGAGAGATGACTAAAGGTGAGGACTTCATGCTTTACATGGGGTTCTAAGGTCTGATTTCAGAGCTTGAACAATCCTTTAATCACCACCAGGAGTAATCCCAAATAGCTCTAGGTTGCCCTCAAAACATCAACAAAAAAAATAATGAGTGACACAGAGAGATAGATGATCCAAAGAACTCAACCACATTACACTGATTAAAACTAAGTAATTTTATTTATTTTTTTTTGTAGAGAATTTTTTTTTAATTTTTTATTATACCACCGTGAAACACACAATTACAAAGGTGTTCATAATTGGTTCTTGGTAATACAGTATTCCAGCACCCATCCCTCCACCAGTGCCCCATTTCCACCACCAATGTACCCCTCCCCTCCCTCCCACCCGCCTTATGCTTAGGTACCCCAGTTTCCTCTCTTTTTCTCTCTCTATCTCTCTCTCTGTCTCTGACATCTCTCTCCCTCTTATTTTACACATTATGGCTAGCCCTGCAGATATTTAGAGTTTATCCCTTAAGTCTCTTTGTGTATATTCAGTGGTGAGTTTTAATCTGCCATTACCATTTCCCATATTTATTAAAACACTGGTATCTATATCCCTATTAATGAATGCAGTCATTCTATATCTGTCCTTTTCCTTCTGACTAATTTCACTCAGCATGATAGACTCCATGTCCATCCATTTGCAGGTAAATTTCATAATTTCATCCTTTCTGACAGCCGCATGGTATTCCATAGTGTAGATGAACACAGTTTCTTTAGCCAGTCCTCTGTTCTCGGGCATTTAGGTTGTTTCAGATTCTAGCTATAGTGAATAAGCAGAGATGAATAAAAAGTACAGATAGTGTTTCTGCTATGTGTTTAGGTCTCTAGGGTATATTCCCAGGAGTGCTATTGCTGGATCGAAATGGGAGCTCAATATCTAGCTTCCGGAGGAATACCCATATTGTTTTCAAAAAGGGCTGGACCAGTCGCACTCCACCAGCAGTGGATGAGAGTCCCTTTTTCCCCACATCCACGCCAGCACCGGTTGTAAAACTAAGTAATTTAAGAAACCTGTTAGTAGTTTAAAATATAGTAGGTGATTATTTTTTGTATTGAGGGTCCCTAGGTGTATACTAGGTATACAAAAGATGCTGTCTGAGGCTTAGAGATGACAAGAAGAACAAAGTTCTAATTCAGGGCCTTGTCTTCTCTTCTGAGTTTTCCATCTACTTAAATGTGAAGCCAAGGTTCAGGAATGGTAATAAAGGCTACTGATAGTTTACTTATAATAACGAATTAGGAAGAGATATTTCCTATAGAAAGGCGTTGGGCCGGGCCAACAAAGATTGCAAAATCCATGAGGATTTAAAGACCTGAAAGTGATTTGTATAAACATTATGAAGGACAGAAAGCTAACAATATTTGCACATAATATATTTATAAAGTTATGCTCAAGATATAATTTGGAATTCCTCCCCTCCCACCACACTCCACCACTTATGTTCACCCGGACCAATTCACATACTAAAACTAGTTCTTTATTTTCTGGTAGATTCTTTGTAAAGATGATTAAGTTATGATCCTAAGTAGAATTTGTGTTTCATTTTGTAAGGAGGGAGCTAAGAGTAGGTGGAGGTAGTTGGGTCACCACCAGTGACCAGTTCAGAGCTTAGTTTTGGTTCTGTACTCAGGGATCACTCCTGGTGCTGCTTTATATATGGTACCGGGTTGTACTAGGGTTGATCACAAGCATGCTGAGTGTCGTAGTTCCTTATAACCTATCAATCAATTTAGGTGTTTTGCGAGAGGAAGGGAGTCCAGAGGAACCATCTTAGACTACCATTATGCCACATGAGAGACGCTTAAAGAGAATACCCTAACCAGAGTTTACTGGAAGCGATCTTGTACTCCCAGTCTCCAGAGAGTGAAGAATAAACTATTATTGCTCATATACCACCCAATCTATGGTATTTTGTTATAACAGCATAAACAGACTAAAATATAGTAGGAAATAAATACAAGTTCAGGAGGAATAAAAAATAGACTAAGAAATATAGGGGAAGATAGATACAAGTTCCAGAAAGGAATGAAAATGTGGCAAATACAAAAGAGATTTATAAAGAAAAAAGTCTAAGTGTGCATATTCTAACATTGCCCTTCCTACTTCTCATTCTCCCATTCTTTAGAAGAACAAAAGAAAATCTTGGGGAAGACCAACCTGATAAACACAAAAAATGGAAATTAATTCATCTTACAGGAGAATACGTACCCACCTTGTGAAATTCATGGCCTTGTTTGCAGAGATGAGCTACATAGGTAGAGAACTTTGTCTAGTGATGAGCACTAGCAGATTAACACCTAGGCAAGTTCCCAGCTCAATTAAAATCTGCTTCACAGTATAGTGCCTTTTTACATTATGGTACACTATATTACAATATATAGGTTTGGAGACTGTCACCTTCGGTTTTGAGAACATGACGGGTATCCTCTCATCTTCCTGTAGGTGTCCCTATGAACCATGGTGAGCCACCTCGGATTGCAACCTCTTTCTCACCCTGTGAAGGTCAGATTGTAGTTAGAAAAACAGATCCTAGTGATATAAATTATGTAAAACAACCACTTCAGGGTGTTAAACTGAACTGAAGTCTGAATTTAACTGCCCAGCAAATCACTGAAAAGGGACTATAGCAATATCTTTAATAGATGATATAAATACTTACGACATAAAACTACCTATTCTACTTATTTCAATATAGCACTCCTCCTACGCAGACCTGATTAGGGCAGATAAACAGGCTCTAAAGCCTGTTTTCTGTACACATATTTTCCAAAGAGCACCACCACCTTCTACATTGCATATACATGTTTGATTTCTATCTGTGATTGGCATCAGGAAAACTAGGAGCAACAACAAACAAGAAGCCCTGCTACAGGATCCTTACATTACTAAAGTTGTTTAATTTATGTATTGCTCATTAGTTTTTTTTTTTATTTTGGGCCACACCTGGCAATGTCTCAGGGGTTACTCCTGGCTCTGCACTCAGGCTTTACTTCTGGCGGTGCTCCAGGGGACCATATGGGATGCTAGGGGATTGAACCACATCGCCGCATGCAAGACAAAGCCCTACAAGCTATTCTATTGCTCTGGCCCTGTATTGCTCACTATTAAAAACTCATATAAAATTGGTCTAAGTAGATGGTTCTTGTCATCCTCTAAGCTTCATCTAGAAGATTCCCACAGCAAAATCCACCTCCTTTGGTGACCTAACATTATGAATTTGTTTAGCTTCCTGTTCAGACTATAATGGGCTACCATGTCACTTGTCACTTGTCACTTGTCTTCCGTTGTTCCATCGATTTGCTCCAACAGGCTCCAATAACGGCTCCATTCTTTGGGAATGAGGTCCATTTTTGTTACTGTTTTTTGGCATATCAAATACACCACACGGGGCAGCCAGCTGGAGTGTAACGAAAAAAACTGTCTCCTATCTGCCACCTGCCAATGCAGATGGGCACCACAGCCACACCTGCAACACCTCAAGGGGCAGGAGAGCTACCATGCATCTATATTTTTACTTTGCATCTTTTTTCTCAAGTAGAATAAATTTGAGTGTTCTCCGAATCACTGTGAGTCTTATTCCCCACCATGGTTTTGTGACCCCAAGATATACTAAGGCAGTTTTGGGGTGGGCAAAAAGTTAAAGTTTTAAAGTTACTGAAATCTACATTTCATACCAATTTTGTCATTATTCTCAGTCAGTTACTTCATTACTTTTTTAAAGTAGGATGGTTTCACTAAGCACCTAATTATAAAACTTTGGAAGGGGAGAGTAGGAAATGTGTGTTTCTTACCTGATCTCTTATTTTTTATTTTTGTTTTGTTTTTGGGCCCGATCAGTGTGCTCTCTGGTGTTTGTTGAAGGTCATTGGCAGAAGTGACCCTTTGGGAACACCTTGAATCCTATATTGTAACTTTTTTTCTCTACCTTTAAATTATATACCATCATTTATAAATCTGACTCTATTACTTCATTTCATTTTATTCCCTAATATTTCTAACTTTAACATTTGCTTAACATCTTGTTTGTTTTTTTCTTCAAAAACATTAACTTACTCTATCCTAACAGCTAACTGCTAATTTTTTCAACTACTTGTATGGACATGAGCTTTTCCCCAGGAAGCTCTTTGATGAAGAGGTGCCATTTCCTCTTACTATAGATATATTGTGCCCTAGCAAGGCAGAGTGAAAGGTGAGAAAGTTTACTAGAAAAAAAAATAATTTCTGTTCATCATAGATAAAATAGACACAAAATGATATAAAAACCAGTATAGCAAGGGAAGAAATTAATAAATTATCTAAAGGCTACAAAAATTTGGCGTGAGCCATTATTTTCCACAAGGCACTAAACAGAATGTCTCATTGAAAGCAATTTAATTCTATCTCTGTATATACATGTCTCAGCTTGCCCACTTACATAAAATTAAAAGATACACTTAGAAAGGAGCAAGCTGGGAGTTATTTGGGTTTTTCAAGACAGGAGAGAGTCTTTGTAAGAGAATAAAACTTCTGAAGAACTGAAGTGGTTCCGATTTTAAGATTTTAACTAGAAAAATCCCTGTAGAGTTGGGAATATTATTATTTTGCTATAACAGCCATGACCTATCAATCAGCTGAAAATGTATAAGTAGAGGGTAATTCTTTGTAGTTTACTTTCCCACCCTAATCACGCGCTTCTTCCCGGTTCTGTGATACTGTTTGCATCTGTGACCACTTGAATTAGCACTTCTGTGAATACATTGTAGCCTTCTTTGTAATTTCTTTTGAGGTATAATTTTGTTTTCTAGCTAAACATTAGCTTTCTTCAGAGAGAGATTTTTTTCCACCTGAGAGAAAGCCTAATACAAACCTGAGAGCATGCAGAGCATGCAGCCCATTCATTAGACTTTTCTAAATTTCATCCATTCCAAATATCACCGCAAAATCCAACTACATCCTCTCAAAGAAGACCACAATCTTTCAGTACAAGAAAACACGTGACAGGGTGCCAATAAACAGCAATTCCTTTTCAAAACTCCTCTAGGAAGTGAAACCTTGTTGTTTACAGTAGAGCTTTTCAACAATTTGAAATCCTGAGATACAGAGGAAGGCTCCGCGCCGAGAAATAAAAGACTCATCACCCACACCATAGCATCACAGTTTACTACACAGGGGACTAATTCCTGTCCTTGGATGCTTGAGAGTACACCTCCCTATTATGCCAACTTAAATGAAAACCTAAGGGGAGACTATGACCCTAGAGATTTATCTGCTGATATAACCACTGTTGAATCCTTTCAAATCCTTTAATTTTGCAAAAGTCCCAAGGGGTGGAGTAAGACCAAACAAAAAGCCACTCTTTCTTCCCATGCTGTGTAACTTGGGTGATATTTATGGACAGGGAGAAGTTCTGTGTTCAGCAATTTCCTAATCAAAAGTAAAAACAAATGGAGAAAGCAAATCCATATGAAATAGGAAGGCAAGACCACCCAGCTATGACTTAAACGGCTGCGGAAATGTTAGCGCCATTACGCGACCAGAGGCCTCCTGCGCCAGTCAAGGCGTATTTATCATCAAATGCTATAGGGCTGAAAGTTGAAAATGACACGAGGATATTAAAAACCCCAGTCCCTTTCCCCATTGGTCCTATAGATAGAACCTGAGAAGTGAGAGTCTATATAGCTCAAATAGTGAAGATATCTTAACAAGTTCATTTGTTTACTGTGGAGCAATTCATCATTGGTTGTGTCTGATGATAAAATTCTAATCTAACAAATCACATTAAAAAAGAAATTCTCCATTATCACCATATGTCAGTGCTGGACTTCCAAAAGAGAGAGAAAAAATGCTGCTCTGACTTTCTTCCAAAACTAACCATTTTTAATGTTTGCTTCCTATTGTTTTGGTCTTCGGCTTCTGCCCAGACTTGGATGCCCAGCTCTTTACTTAGATGCCTGTGGCTCTTACTCTAATCTTCGTTAGTGGACAGTCCTCAGTTGTCTTGGACCCAGGGTTGGTAGCTGAACTTAGATAATCCACAGTCCTGTAAGTTTGTCTATGACCTTGCCCTTAGGCATTCCCTTTGTACAACTCTTCCTGACTTGCCTTGCCCAGATTTTTAATTCCTCTCCCATGCCCCAGAATCATGGTGAAGAGGACATTTAACTACCAACGTGAAAGATTTCAGTTTGCTACTCTAATGAATTTAGGTGCTCTCTGGTACAAATTCTACTAAGGGACTAAGATCAGCTCATACAGATATAGAAAGAAATTCCAGAAAACTCAGGAAAAGAATTTTCAAGAATGAATGTATTAAAAGATGGAAAGAAAGAAACTTGTAATTTTTATCTATACAATGGGAATACTATGCAGCTGTCCAGTAGAAAAATGAAGACCAAGAAATTTGCCTATAAATGGATGGACATGGAAAGGACCATGTTGAGTGAAATTAGTCAAAAGGAAAGAGAGAGATAGAATGACTGCATTTATTTGCTAACATAAATATATCAGGGTGGATCTTACCAAAAGTGGAAATTACATAAGCGTGAGGGAGTCAGAGATTAGGTAAGACAGAAGAATATATGTGAATATATGTTGAAAGCTCAACCAGCTAGAACCGATCGCACTAAATACAGGCAAAAAATGCACATGATGGCCAAGTGTATGTAGTGCAACCCACAATGTGCAGAGAAGAAAGGGAAAGAGAGGGAGAAAAAGAAAAGAGATAAAGAACCTGTTTAGGCAGGCTACGGGAGGGGGAAGTGGGGACATTGGGTGGTGGGAAATAAGCACTAAAGTGGAGGTGGGTGCTGGAACACTATGTGACTCGAACCTCCAAACTGAAGACCAACGTTGTAATTGTATATCTCACAGTGGTACAATAAAGTAATTAAATAAAAAGACAAGAAAAAAGATGGAAAGAGGCTTTAAGATCTTTTTACTACAGAACATCCCTGAATTAATGCATTGCATTAGTGCAGATGAAATGAGTGGTCAAACGGAGGAAGGTTTGGGAGGTTTCCAGAATGGGCTGAAATCGCTATCATGTGTTTTCTCTCTGGGACCAATTCTGTTAC
>JAJIBD010030954.1:0-38216 GCA_021461705.1 Cryptotis parvus
TATTCAGAGCTGCTACTGGCTCTCCCTCCCTGTGACCAGCCGCTCACGAGGCCCAGGAGGGATGGTGGGTTCTAGCCCTGGCCCACCATCCCAGCAGAGCCTCGCAACAAGCCAGACGACCCCCACTCCATGAGGGCCTCCATTTTCCACATCCGGACTTCTCTCTAGTCAGACCTCCACCCAGCAGACCAGCCTAACAGCGCCCGGCTCATCGAAGTTCCACCCTGCAGCAGTCTTTCTTAAATCCGGCTCAGGTATGCCGGTCCAGAGACTCACAGACATGGGGCAGAGCTGCTACTGGCTCTCCCTGTGACCAGCCGCTCACGAGGCGCCCGGGAGGGATGGTGGGTTCTAGCCCTGGCCCACCACCCCAGCAGAGCCCTCGCAACAAGCCAGACGACCCCCCACCCCATGAGGGCCTCCCATTTTCCACATCCGGACTTCTCTCGTCAGACCTCCACCCAGCAGACCAGCCTATCAGCGCCCGCTTGGGTCACGCTGGTTCATCAATAAATGCTGGACTTAGAGATGCCTACAAGAGTATGCTACCTGCACGGCAGAGCCTGGCAAGCTACCCGTGTTGTATTTGATATATATGCCAAATACCAGTAATTATAGACCTCATTCCGGAATGGATTGAGGCTCTTTATGTTCCTGAGCAAGCAGATGCCCTTGGGCCCTACTAGCATGAGACAGGACATATGGAGATGTTACTGGGGCCCGCTCGAGCAAAATCGATGATGAACGGGAAGACAGTGATACAGTGATACAGTGATCTATTATTATTATTATATACTCTTTGGCTCTGAAATAATTCCTAAAATCTATACTTGACTGCCTCAGCCAAGACTGTTACACAAGGTGCTTATAGTTTTTCTGGAAAATCAGAGGATTGAATGAATAAATGGAATCTGTATTTAGCACTCCTTTCACTAATGATTCACTTAAGCATCTATGAAAGGTCAGAAAGATAGTGAAAGCAGGCAATCACTTGTCTTGCATATGCCTAATCTGGTTTCAACTTGGCATCCCAATAGTCCCATAAACACAGTCAGGGAGTAATACATGAGTACTGCCAGGTGCCTGGCCCAATACAAACGAAACCAAACAAAATGACTTAACAGCTTAAAAGATCAGTTGTTCTATATACAACTTTCCCCAGGTTTACGAAAGATATTGAAGCCTAAAAAATACAATCTATACAACTTTTCATCTATCATGGCTTCTCCTATAGAATTTGCAACAGTAAGCTGCTGAGTAAATAATTGCTTAAGGACTAAAAAGGAAAGATTGAATAGAAGAGAAGGGAAGAGACGAAGTCTTTCATATGATAACAAGCTAAGCACTAAAGTAATCAACTCTGGCTAATGGTATACCGAGTTCACCTTCCCCATGGAAAACAACCTCTAAGTTTAATTCTTCTCAACCTGGTGTTCCTCATTTTTCATAAGTTTTAGCCTTTTAGAAAGAAAAAGAAGCACAACTTAAGCCCTCAGAGAAGCCTGGTTCAAGAGTGAGAAACAGAGGTAAACGCTGGATATGATCTAAGACAGGTACTTCAGACTCAAAATTTTCAGGGTCAGCATTAGAACTGCTTAATATTTCATAGAGTATGGCTTGCCTTGGTGTGACATCTTGAAAATTTTCTAAATGTGTAAGTTTTTCTTTTTATTTGTTTTCCCTTTGGCATCAGGAATGATTTTATCCACATTGTCTTTTACTCTTTCCCTCTCTAATTACTTATGTCCCCAATATAAACATCTGTAATTTTCCTAATTGTGGTTTATATATAATTTGGTATCATTATCTCCCTTGACTTTTTTGACATAATATATGAAGATTATAACACAAACACAAAAAAAGAATTTCTTTATCTCAAGTTTGTGTTAATCTGATGATTCACCTATTCATTCACTCATTCATTCACTCTTTCATTCATTCATTCAATCACTCATTCATTCATTCAGTTAAATGTCAAACCAAATATGAATAAATTTTATATAACTACAAGTACAAAATATATCTATGCCTCCTCTATGAAATAAAAGTATTAGAGATTTTAAAATATATAAATACCTTTCTTTACTAGATATTAATTTGTGGTAGGTGAAGCAGAACTTTAGAAACTTTTATATGTGATGCTTGAATTGCAAGTTCATTGCAAGTTCGAACATTACAGTTACATGCAGAATTTGGTAAAGTTTTCTTATATTGGTGCTGGAGAACTAAAGCAACAGGTGACTTTTCTTGTACATGGCTGGATCTGATCCTCCTGTCAAATCTATGATCTCCCAAGCCTACAGGAGTGATCCCTGAAATGTAAATCCAGGAGGTTCCCGCGAGTACTGCTGAGTGTATCACCCCCAAATATTAAATAAATGTTTTTCTTATATTTCACATATTTTCTTTCAGTTTATGTCAATCTGACTCTAAGCTTCATTTGTCAATTTTGGTGGAACCAATTAGCATCTATGTCTATTTGTTGAGTTTATCCTCAGAGAGTCTGACAGTATTGTTAGTGCCAAAGTAGATTTTCCCGAGCTGGTAGGTTCTAGAGAAGGATTTTAGGACTACATACTAAACTTGTAAGACCGAAAAGCAAGTTATAGAAAGGTAGACGTGGTTCGAAGTCCTCCTCCCAGATATCCAGGCCTCTATTGCCTGCATAACGTCCCGGTTCTTCCCTAACACCGCCGGGTAACGAAGGACTTCGCTGTCCTGTCCCACACAGTCTACCTGTCTCCCATGAATGATGATCAGGAACCTATCCCTGCTCTCATCTTATATGCTTTTCCTAAGATGAGACCTTACAGCTGCCCATGTGGACCAGATCCCTGTGATCATATTGTTGCTGGACCTTCCCAGCTGGTGATCCGATCAGTTCCCTGCTATCTAGTCCCAAGTTTCCTACTCTCAGCCCATGTCCACTCTAGGTGAGAGTCCCTCAGTTCAGCACTGTATTCCCTCCTGAGCATCCAAGTCTTTGTCTGGCCCTGGTAGCCCACCTATACCAGACCCTGACCAGGTGCATACGGTCCTACTCCTAATCTGGAGGTCCCCGTGGAGAGGAGAGAAGGGAATAGATTTGGCAGACTTCTGAGTCAGAGCTAGTGGGGGGCTGAGTGCTGCAGTGAAAAGTCTGCCTCCTTTGTCTTTAGCAGACAAATCCCACCCCCCAAGCACCCCATTCTCCATCCTGACTGGCCACCTGCTTTCACTGGCAAAAATTCAAAGTGACCTAGTGCTCTACACCTCAACCTCCTATATCAGTACCAGGAGGAATTGCAACCAGGAGGAAGCTGGTAAAATTTTCACAAACCCAAGCACTCAACAGACTATGAAAAAACTGGTAAATTTATTACCAGCTGTGTTCTCTGAGTTAGGCGGATGATGGGCAGCCTTCTCCTGCTACTAAGGCTGTAATATGTGTGTTTTATCATTATGTTCATTCACCAAGTCTAGCCATTTCTCAACCTTGCCCTTCCTAATTCCTACAGTAATACTACAAAACAGGCCACTTGCCTCTACCACTAAGCAAAATCAACATATTTAGGTTCCTTCTTAGTTGTAAAACTGTGGAGTAAAGTGCTACCCTGTGTTATTGAACATTTCCCCCATCAATCCAACTTCTACCTACTACTTAACATGACCTAGCCTGAGCTTCATAACCCTATCTTTTCCAAACATTTATTTTATAATAAATATTGGCAATAGATTTTCATCATCACAAAATAAAAATTCATAGCTTACTTTTGATATAACTTCTAAAAAAGCATTCAGAGCCAGCATTAAGTATTAAGAATAAAAAGTATTCTACCCAGAGAGATTTAGTGGGTAAGTCATTTGTCTTGCACATGGCTGACCTAGGTTCAACTCCAGCACCCCATATAGCACCCATATGGCCAGGAAATACTCCCGAGCATGCAGAGCTAAGTGTAATTCTAAGCACTGTGAGTACGACCATGAAACCCTAAAGAGATAAAATAAACCAAGCTAATTTGAAACATAAAGGACAAATGAACAGGGGACAATTCTTAAGAGCAACTTTACAATCTATCAGTGTTTTAGGATGATTTCACTCAAACAGTAAAAAAGAGAGAAATACTGTAATGCTGAAACACTATGATTTTAAAATTCATTGGTAGGAACTAATAACATGTATTATATCTATAAACCATACCTCAACTGTTGTTTCTCAGTAATATGATAGCACTGATATCCTGCAAAAGGCATACTTAAAGATTCCCTCAATTGCCACAAAATTGCTCTGTAATGTAGTTTGATTTAGTCCAAAGAAAGTCTACCATAGTCCCTATGTGAGATTTCACTGTGTAATTAAGATGTTTGAGGTCTCTGTTATTTGTAGAGCGCTTTGAACCATACTTGATACTTTAGACCAAGGACATAACATCACTTGGGGCCTGCACTCATGCTAAAAAGAGTAATCTTATGATTAGAGATTTAGCCAATAATATCACGTAGGACCTATGGGTAAGGGTAATGTAACTAGAGATAGACATAATCAATAATTTAATAAAGCTTCTATATTAGAGATATGAGAAACCCAAGACCTGAAGCCACAAATAATCTCAGATTGACAACATGCTGCATACCATCTCAATGATAGCAGAGAGGGTAATGCATCTGTGAGAGCAATTAAACTTGAAATCCCCAGGGACTTTTACTTTACGTGTCTCTTCCCTTGAGTAGTTTTAATAGTGTCTCAGTTGCCGCTAGAACTAGTAATTGGGAAGTATATGACTGAAGAATGGAGGGTTCTTCAGTCATATACTTTACAATTACAGTTCACCACCCCAGCAGAGCCTCGCAACAAGCCAGACGATTCCCCACTCCATGAAGGCCTCCATTTTCCACATCCGACTTCTCTTGTCAGACCTCCACCCAGCAGGCCAGCCTATCAGCACTGATCGGCGCAGCCGCAAGCGGCCACGTTCATCAATAAATGCTGGACTAGAGATGCCTACAAGAGTATGCTACCTGCAGGGCAGAGCCGGCAAGCTACCCATGTTGTATTTGATATATATGCCTAATACCAGTGCGATTTATAGACCTCATTCTGGAATGGATTGAGGCTCTTTATGTACCTGGAGCAAGCAGATGCCTTGGGTTCTACTGGCATGAGACAAGACATATGGAGATGTTACTGGGGCCCGCTCGCAAAGCAAATCGATGATGAACGGAAGACAGACAGACAGACAGACTGAAGAATCCTGAGTTCTGTCAACTATCAAACCTGAAGGAGTATATGGAGACATCCCAAATGGAGCCAGGAGTCTGAAACGGGAGTATTTTTTGAGATCCATGAACTTGCGACTTCTGTCTCAAGTGAGAGCAGGAGGATAGTTGTGTGAAGACTAGTCCCCAGCTTGGGCTGTTAATATTTAAATTGTAAAAAATAAATAGTTAAATCATTATTATTTTTGTCAGTTGACTTTTGGCAATGGTGGCCTAGAATGTTTTAAGAATAATTGCTACTGAAACGTTTACAATTAAAATATCAAAAGCTATTCTTTGAAATTTTGTTTGCTTTTTTGTTTGGGCATCAAACCTGGTCGTTTTTAGGAATATACTGGGTACACTCAGAAATCACTTCCAGCAATGCTCACAGGGGACTCTATGGGATAGCAGGGACTGAATCCAGGGCAGCTCTGTGCGATTGAGTATCTTACACACTGCACTATCTATCTGGCCCCTACAGCTATCTGCTGGAAAATCACTGAACAGCAACACATGTCAGTACCAAGCTCTGAAGCCAATGTCTAGAAGTGGAAGGGAAGATCAGGTCCGATACCAACATCTGGGACCACTTTCTCTCCCTTATGTTATTTGCCTATTTAGAAAGAGAGGATTCTGAAAATTTGAGAAACCAAGCAGCAGAATCAGTAAATTTGTGTAACTAATGGGAAACTCTTGGAGATTTGGAGTGCAACTCTCAAAGATGAAGATTCAGAATAAACGCCCCTAAGTTTTAGTTGTGAGATCAAAGGACAATCATCCAGAAATAAGGTACATAAATAGCCTAGTTTTTCAGGGACTGACAGTGAGCTTCTGATTGGTGTAAACTTTGATCACCACAAATTTATCTGGGATAACCAGCTTTAAATATTCTAGTCGATACTCCATAACCATCATCCTGAATAATATAAATCAATTTTTTGTGTATTCATAAAAAATGCCTTTAATAAGAAATTCTAAGTGTTTTCCAAAATAATACCCTCCTAGAGGAAAATAAGACTGCGAACCGAAAATTTAAAACAAATGGGAACAGAATATTTTTTTACGGAATCAGGATGATAGAGTTATCAAAATCGATTTTAGACCAAGAGAAATAGTACAGGGATAAGCAACTTGCATTTCCTGCACCAACCCTAATTCAATACATCACTGTAGATGATCCTCTCAGCACCACCAAGGAAAGGGCTCTTAAGCACAGAACCAGGAGTGTGACCTGAGCATTGCTGGTTGTTGTCCAAATTACCCCTCATAAAAACTAAATTCTGAAAATTTTTATGACTGTTATATCCCAGTAATTAGAAAAATTTCCATAATGATAGAAGGGAATTGAAGCCACACAACAGAATTAAATTGAATTAATCAAGACAGAAAAAATTATAATGAACGAATTGGAGATATTGTCAAAATAGTAATTCTAGATCTGAAAGATAATTCAGAAGAAAATATTTTGACTACAGTAAAGAGAGCTATAAAAGATGAAACCGTCAGGCAATCCTATTTCAATTCCAAGTACTACAAAATGGTTCCTTGACTACTGTCAGGAAAGATCTCTGAGTAGATACAAGGAGTAAGCTCTGAGCACTGCAAGGTGTGAGCAAGCAAACCTCCTCCCTTGAAATTTTAAAATATGCCCAGAAAATGGACTGTAGAAGAGACTATGATATGAGTATATATGTATATGATGTGACCTAATGCTGTCTATATGCCTGCAAAAAAGAATCCTGAAATGATTATAAGTGAAATGGAAGTTTTGGAACAATATTTTTAATAGATAAACATTAAGAATCTTTCAGAATCCAAAACTAAAGTTGTGAAATTTAAAGAAGCACCACAAAACTGAGACCTTCAAAAGAAATAAAGTGGAATACCAAAAAACAAACAAAATTGAAAAACTATTGGGGACTGGAAGATAGTACAGCAGCCTGACTAGGGTTTAATTTTCTAGCTTTCTATATGTTCTCTTGAGTCTGCCAGGAGTGATCCTTGAGCACAGAACCAGGAGTAAGCCCTTACACACAGTGAGTAAGCACTGAAAAATTGGCAGGTGTGGCCCAAAAACAAAACAAGAACTGTAAAATGTGATAATACACTCAAAAAAAAACCAAAACAAGAAATCTTAAAAACATCTAGAACAAAATATTGCTTGATGTATCAAAAAGGAATGTCTAACCAAACAAAAAATGTTGATCCTTACTGGATCACCTACACTTGATGGTGATGGCCTTGGTGAACCCTGAAAATCAGCATCTGAACTTTGTATACTCAGGTCCAGCACTGAAAGCATAATGTTTCCAAGTGGCCCTGGGTTTCCGGCCACTGCTGGGGAGGACAGCCAAAATTAAACAATTAATAATAATAATAATAATAATAATAATAATAATAATAATAATAAATCACTTGTCTATTGTCTTCCCGTTGTTCATCAATTTGCTTGAGTAGGATGGCAGGAATGTCTCTATTCTGTTCGAGACCAGGATCACTGTCACTGTCTGTATCACTGTCTTCCCGTTCATCATTGATTTGCCTAGGCGGGCCCAATATCATCTCCATACGTCTTGTCTCATGCTAGTAGAGCCCAAGGGCACCTGCTTGCTCCAGGAACAGAAAGAGCCTCAATCCATTCCGGGAATGAGGTCTATAATTGTTACCCCTGGTATTTGGCATATCAAACACAACACGGGTAGCTTGCCAGGCTCCCGTGCAGGTATACTCTTGTAAGGGCATCCCTAAGTCCAGCATTTATTGATGAACTGGCCCTCCGCTTGCGGCAGCAGCCGGCGTGATGATAGGCTGGTCTGCTGGGTGGAAGTCTGAGGAGAGAGAAGTCTGGATGTGGAAAATGGAGGCCCTCATGGGAGTGGGGGGTCGTCTGGCTTTTTACGAGGCTCTGCTGGGATGGTGGGCCAGAGGCTAGAACCCACCATCCCTCCGGGCCTACGTGGGTGGTCACAGGGAGAGCCAGTAAGCTCTGCCCCATGTCTACTAGAGCATGGAGGGAAGGATTCATATTAAAAAAAATAGAAAGTGATTTTGGAGAAGGTATACCCAGCCATGCTCCCCATTTACACCTGGCTCTGTGCTCAGGTATTATCCTGCTCACCTCGGAAGCCATATTTATGGAAATCAGATCCAGTATTGTTACTGTTTTCGCATATTGAATGCACCACGGGTAGCTTGCCAGGCTGTGCCATGACTCTGGGTTCATCCCAGGGGGACCTGGTCTTTTTTCTATGTCAGACCATCAACCAACCAGGGCCCACGGGACCCAGGGCCCTGGGTGTCGACAAGCCCTGTCTCCTGTCTGCCACTTGCCAATGTAGTCGGGCACCGCAACCACACCTGCAGCAACTTGAGGGGCATCAACATCATCATAATAATAACAACAATAACAACAACAACAACAATAACAATCATATCAGTAAAACAAGCCAAAAAATTCACAAAGCAATAGTTTATTAATGGTTAAAGAAAATGACAATTTAGAATCTCATGTTCTCTGGGAGGGGATAATGATGTCTCAAAAATGGGAGTCATGTAGGAAAATTTTCAAGGAATCAGTAACTGATAGAGTTTTTTTCACTCCCACTGATCCTAAATGAAATATTCAAAGCAGAGTGAAAATCTCACCTTAAAGAAATAAAGAACTTTGGGAAGAGTAAATTTATATAAGTCCTTGCATTGTCTTGGGAATGAGAAAAATGCTAATGTATACCAAGAATTTAATCAGACATTACATAGATTCATAGTCACTTCAAAGAAAAACTGGGGTGCTTACAAAGAAGAGAGAGAAGAACAATACTTCAAAGCAAGAAAATAGAAATCCAAAAATACAATGGCAGGGCTAGACACAAAATATGAGAGATAATAACATGAATGTACACTATTGTGATTTAGATAAAAACATAATTTGTCAGATATAGACCACAAATTTTTAATTCACCAGAATATGAGACACTCTGAAATGCACCTAAAATAGCATTTATAGTTATAATTAAGAACAAGATGTAGTAAAGACTAAAGGAGTAGTGGAGTCATCTCAGTCTCTGAAGTGTAGAGAAAGTGATGATCCAGAAGAAAAGCTATGTGAGCATTGGCCATCATCATACCCAGGTGAGAATATGCCATTTACTTGTCATGGGGCCAAACAGTGAAGGAGGACCAAGACACAACTTATCCTCCAACTGCCCTATTTAGATCTCGAACTGCTGGAGACTGATGTTTCCATAGACTACTTCAAAAGCAGGCTGAGCCTCCTAATCCCTTTTCCCACATTCAGTTCTAAAGGGAGCTCATATTCATTGCTTTACACCAAAGTTCCAATCTGTTTCATGCCACAGGTACTAATTTCTAGGTGTAGTGAAGGAAATAGACTGGAATTTCCAATTGGCTGGGAAACCATTTTTATTATTATTATTATTGATCACTTGATCACTTGACATCCCGTTATTCATCGATTTGCTCGAGCGGGGCACCAGTAACATTTCCATTTGACCCTATCACGTGCCAATGTAGCCCAATGGCATCTGGTTGATTCAGGAATACGAAGAGCCTCAAACCGTTCCTTCAGGGTCTTGACAAGGAAGTCTGACCATCTTGTAGGTGGGCCGTGATCTTTGCGCATCCCGTGGGATCCAGTCGATGGTAACGGCTCTAGTCCAGCGGTCATCTCCAAATCGCATTACATGTCAGCCCATCTGATTTTCGATGCCTTGGCAAGCGAGACAGCATCCCTGATTCTGGAATAGCAACAGAGGTCAGAACTCTGGATTCCTTCTCTCACTTGAGTGAGGCATGATATTCAAGCATAGCTCTTTCGATTCCTCTCTGGGAGACCCGAATAGCATTCTCATCCTGCTTTCGTAGGGCCCAGGTCTCTGAGGCATATGTTAATGCAGGGAGAACAGGGGAGTCAAAGAGATGTGCCTGAGCCGAGGTTCTTTGTCCTTTTTAGCTATTTCTTTGATGCCTTTGAAGGCATTCCATGCTTCTCTTCCTCCTGCGCAGCTCAGGTTTTAGGTCGTTCATCATGTTGACTTCTCGACCTAGGTACACATAACTGCTGCATTCAGAGATGTTTGTTCCATTGAGAGTGAATGGGGCCTCTGGAACTAGTTCATTTTCATGAACATAGTTTTCCTGAGATTCAGCTGTAGACCTATCTTTCCACATTCTTGGTCAAAGTCAGCCAGCATTTGTGCCGCTTGGCTAATGTTTGGTGTTATTAGAACGATGTCATCAGCGAAGCGGAGGTGGTGTAGTTGCCGACCATCTATCTTCACTCCCATTCCTTACCATTCTAATTGTCGCATGATGTTCTCGAGGGTGGCGCTGAAGAGTTTTGGTGAAATGGTATCACCCTGTCGAACCCCTCTTTTGACATCAATGATCACTTCTTTGTAGAATGGTGAGATCCTGGTGGTGAATCCGTAATACAGCTCACGAAGGATCTTGATGTATTGGGTTTGAACACCCTGTTTGGCTAGGGCCGATGACTGCTTCAGTCTCCACAGAATCAAAGGCTTTCTTTAAATCAATGAGCGTGAGACAGAGCGGCATCTTGTACCCCTACAAACCTCAATGAGCTTGGTTACTGTGTGGATATGGTCGATTGTGCTGAATCCTTTCCGGAAGCCAGCTTGCTCGCATGGTTGTCCTTCATCTAGTGTTCTGCCAATCCTGTTCAGGATGGCTCGGAGTGAACAGCTTGTAGATGACAGGACAACAGGCAGATGTGGGCAATAGTTGCCGATGCCGTGGATGTCTCCTTCTTGAACAGTAGAACTGTCCTGCTGGTTTTCCATTGGGAGGGCACCTTGCATTCGGACAGGTAGTATGTGAAGAGACCGAGCTAGTGTATTGATGAGTACCGATGGCAGATTCTTCAGGTGTTCAGGTCTGACTTTGTCTGGGCCTGGTGCTGTTCCCTTCTTTACCCTCGAGAATGGCATGTCGGATTTCAGAAGGGAGAACATTGGGAATGACATATCCATCCTGTGGAATTTGGTATGTGGGCAGGTGGGCGTGGCTATCAAAGAGAACTGAGTAGAAGTCATGGATAATCTTCTCCATTGCCTTTCTGGAAGATGTGATAGATCCATCAGGCCGTCGGAGGGCAGTCATCTTAGTCTTATAGTTGGCTAAGGACAGGCGGGCAGTGCGAATGCTTTTTCCCGGCTTCTGCTGCATCTTCCAGTATTTCTGCTCTTCTGTCTTTGAGGTCTTCTTTTATCGCTTTTCTGCCTGCTTACCAAGATTGGACGTTAGCATTTGGTGGCCTGAGGCTCAGCGCCTTGCTATGTTGGTGAGTGAGGCTTAGAGTTCTGAAGACAGGCATCCTTTTGTCTTTTTCTCTCTCTCGCATTCTTCGCCCAATCATGGAGTGCTGCTGAACTGGATCGGTTGTATTCTTCATCGATGTCGTCAATGATGGCATACCATCATTGACAACAAATATATTATTATTGTTATTATTACTACTACTACTACTACTACTACTACTACTACTACCACTACTACTACTACTACTCTATTTTTTTTTGGATGGAACCCAGGGATGCTCAGGGGGTCACTCCTGGCTTTGCACTCAGGTACTCAGGGACCATATGGGGACGCCAGGGAATCAAACCTATTTTGGCTGCGTGCAGGAAAGCCCTACCCCCCGCTGGACTCTCTCACTCTGGCCCAAGCTGAAACCATTTAGTTATTAAAGTGACCCTGATTATTTAGTATCCTGCTATTCAGCTTGAAGAGATATGAAATAAGAACAATTGAGCGAAGTATTTGGAAAAGCAAAAGCTTTATTTAAGCATATTTGACAGCTCAGTGAATTACTCACATACCTCACCAATTTGGTTGGCAACTTTTTGTAGATAAAAGTTTATACATGAGAACAAAGAGATGGTACAGAGGGTAAAAGCGTTTGCTTTTGCTCACAGATGAACCAGATTCTATGCAAGGCTAATACCCGAGGATAAGAGTTACTTGCAAACTGGGAGCATAGCTGGGTGTACCCTCTCAAAAATAACTCTATTTTTTTTTAAAATGAATCCTTCCCTCTGAGATCACCTCTAGTTTTCACATAGGCCTGAGTACTTCATTCTCATACTCTGTGTGACTTCCAAGAAAGGCTATATCCTCAGATGTCCTTAGTTGGGTCTGCCTTTTCATTTCCCCCTGTTTTTTTGGAAATGACTACGAGCCCTACATTTTAAAATTCAAAAAACCCCCTGTGTTGGCAGCATCTTGCAACACTATTGGATGTAAGGAACCCAATTGGTGTTGTGGGGTTTCAGATTCACAAACCTTGGGCCATTCTAACCAGGAAGGAGTGGGCTGGAGCTTCTGTCCCTCAACTTGATTCATCTTCTCCTGCATACTTGAAGTGCTGAGAAGCTTCACTTGCAGGTGGGAACAATTGCATTACCATAATCACTCCATTAGGAGTCTCCAGGCAGGCTGATCAGTTCCCTTACACAGAGCAGCTGAAAAAGCCCAAATTCTGCCCCAGACCTACACATAGTCACTCTCCACTCAGAAGATATAGGATGCTACAAAAGCAAGGGAGATTTGGGGAAAAGAAATGGACCCAATGAACACAGGAAACAGACCCCTGTCTGATTTTAACAAGCTGACTGAAAGGGTCTCCCATTTTTCAAAATCATGTGCTGGTTCTAGGATGATATGGTTTATTTGAGATGTTTCTAGTTTATATTTTTTTTCTTAAGAAAATATTAGACTGTTCAATGCAAGGACAGTCCCTAAATCTGAAATAACAAATCACACTTCTATGATGGTATAATAGGTAAAAAGTTTTATAATAAGAGTAAAAAGTTATTGCTAATGGAGTCTCCAAAAGTAACCAGAGCATAAATACTTATTTAATAATTTTTGCCTTTTTTTCTTTCAAATATTTGACTCTAATATTTTTCTCAGTTACTGAATATTCTATTTTTAATATTATCTATTTTACTTAAATCTATTCCATGATTTACATATTTTAATAAAGAAACATGTTTTGAAATATATATGATACAGTGCAATAAATAATAATAGTTTATGTATGTCATAGAAAATAAAAAACATCTGAATTTTGGCCAAGTAGTAGAAACTTATATGTGAAAAGTTACGAGCAATCATTTTTCTTCCTTTTTTTCCTTTTTATAATGTTTAAACATACCTGAAGGCAACTGTTAATCTAGAATAGTCAAGAACAATGAAATCCCAGCCTGTATTAAATGTTTGCATGAATGATATAAATCTTCCTGAGCCCAGGGTCACTTTGATGGTTTGGTGGCTCATAAAGCAGCGTGTATTCTCCCTTGCGAACAAAGGAGGCGGTATCAGGGCTGAGCTAGGGCAGCAACGAGCTTTTGAAAGGACAGAAACGCGGCAGGGTCTTAGAATTTAAGACCGGAACTTTCTACCTTGGGTTTGGGAGAGAAAAACAATGAAAGACTTCTCAGACATGAGCTCATCTTCTTATCCTTCTCTATGGTTGTCTATAGGTTGTGGACATAGGGTTGAGTGGAATTTAAGGCGGGTACCTGAAAGATACTGAACCTAAGATTTGAAACCTGATTGCTATCATCACATCACAAAGAGAGGTGACTAAGGGGGCACACACAACCTAAGCCATTTGGAAAGGGCCTTAGAGGTTAAAGTAAAACACAGCTAATTCATCTGAAAGTATCTGGTTTTGTTAGCAACTTTGTATTCCCAATACCTAAAACAGCACTTGAGAGAAATATTTTTTGAGGTGGTGGGAGATTCCCAGGCATAGGGGGGTCACCCTGTTGCCTTAACTGTACGAAGGGATTGAACCCTTGCCTTCTGCATGCCAAGCATACTTTACAGCTCTAGGGGTTATCTCCTGGGACTTTATTTTTTTCCTTTAAAGGGTTGACAACACTTTTACATGCACAGCATGGTTTCAGAGCTAGGAGGAACCAGGAGACTGTGAGACTCAGGCCAGTAAGTGAAGGTCAGAAGTGTCCACACACCCAGCTGGGTCATTGTCTCCTCCTTACATGTAAATAGGAAGTAAACAAACCATTTTCCTTAGAAGCCCAAAGGCTGCAGGGAGATATGAATTTAGAATGCCTGTGGTGCTTTTCTGGAAGGACAGTTTAGGAGGCCAGGGCATAAATATTGTTATTATTCTGATGTCTACTGAATAAGGAAGAGAGGCTGAAGTCTCACTCTGCTGCAAACCCCTCTGGAAATTCCAGCAAGGGTCTGACAGGTGAAAGGTCAAATTTTCATTAGATAACCCCCAAAAGCAAGTTTGGAAGCCTGAGGTTTTAATAAGAATCGCTTTTTTCCAGCCTAAGTTTCCACTGTGTTGACATAGTTACTTATATTGCAATTTCAAAATAAATGCTTCTGGCAGTGCTCTTGCCAGTGAATTTGCCTCTACTAATCTTCAAGAGGAATCGGGGTAAGTTATTCTATCACCACAGACGCGAGGGTTCCTCTGTCAAGGCAGGGTGAAATGTCAGACACTTGGAGAAACGTGAAACTTTATGGTACTACATTTTTTCAAAATAGAATCAAAGGTATTTATTTTCTTTTGCCATCCATTGTATTAACTGCAATTTTTATAAGATCATTGTTTTAACATATTCAATGATCTCTACTGACATGACACACAAGAACTTAATGTAGAAACACGGGTGAAGAATACTACCTGAATAGTTGATTTGAGATAATATAACTGATGCAATATGTGTTTATCTACATTGTAATAAGTAAATGGCATAAATGGCATGTATTTCTGCAAACACTGCTTTTAACTTTTCATTTATAAAACATGTAAACAGCACACAAGACTCATTAAAAATTCATATAAAATGCATGTGTAATAGCTACCTCAGCCAATAAAGCCTCTGTAAGTCCTTCCTATCTGCACTTCCTGGTCTCTACAAACCAGTCTTGTTTTAAGCATAATCACTTTGTAGAGATTATTTTTTCACCTTCCCCACTCTGCATCTTTCTCTATAGAACTGGAATTTGATTGCATGTTCTTTTTCTTGTCTTTTTTTTTTCTCATGTTCAAGATAATCAGAGGGCTGTTCTTGGGGTCTAGGGTCTACTGACCTTAGAACGGCCCAATGTTACTAAGACACACCGACACAGCTGTTGACCAAAGGTCATGCTTCTAGAATAAACAGCATGGTATGATCAAAGTTTCACATAAACAAGCCAGTCTCAGACAGGAGGCAAAGCAACAGAGTGAAGAACATGAGTACCAGATAGCAGAGGCCAGACGGATAGTCCAGTGGGTACGGCGTTTGCCTTACACAGGCTGAGAGGGGTTTGATGCCATCTTGTCTCCTGAACACTGCCAGGAGTAATTCCTGGTGCGACCCCAAAAGAAGCAAAAAACCAGATAACATGACTCCACAGCTTCCGAAGCACTTTTTGCAAGGAAACAGAAATTGTGGTGCTATGGGAGGTTGAGTCATTAGAAATTCTGATCTTACTGGAGTAGCAAGTGACAAATGGGGTGAGAGGAAGAGAAAGGTTACTAGGCTTTTCTGGATTTTCTCCAAAATGGTCATTCTCACGCTGCTCAGATATTGAGTTTGAAGTCCTTTTACATCTCGGAAAAAACATCAAGAGAAACCTCTTAGTAGCCCCTGCCTACTTAGGGTGAAAGAAGGGCCCAACAAGAGATATCCATGCCTGCTGCCAAGTCTGTGAGGGCACAGAGAGGTCATGCTGGAGTCCACATTCAAGGCTGAGAAGGAGCTGGCAAAGAACCCAACAGAATTTTCAGCCTTGTACCCCCTAAATCATTGCTTCCTGCTGGAAGTTGTAGAATGTCAGGATAAACATTATGAAGTAAATATTGCACAATGGGGAGGGAATTAGCTGTGCAATTCCCATTAATGCTAATGAGACTTTGGTGGTTAATTTCCCATGCCTTGTGCTGAATATTTGCCCCAATTAGTTATGTCAAGCTTGTGCCATACTCCAACCAAGTTGCACTTTTTGGGAGGGGAATGCGGAAGGGAGTGGGTAATTGTCCTCATCATTTCCTTCACTTTCAGATGGTGATGGCAGTGCTGAAGGCATCTAATCATATTGTTTGCATCTTTAGACGAAAAGCCTCTGAGAAACTAGCAGTTTGCCAAAACTTTTGAAATGCACAACCCCTTGGAAATCATTGTTTCTCATTAGTGGAGCTACCTGCTGGGGCATTCTCTTATAGGAGCCGGGTTTATTTTAGTTTATTTATTTCACTCCAAAGAATAATTTCATCTCTATTCTCATTAGACCTACAGTTTGGTTTAACGTCCCTATTACTTCCATGATGATGCTCCAGATAATAGGAAATTAGAGGGAGGTGTAGGAGTAATTTTTTAGAGGACTACAATTGGATGGATCAGACAATAATACGCTTTTATTCTTGTGTACAAAGATAGAATTTTGTCTTTTGTTCCAAAGAAATGGATATATATATCTCCATTTATGGCACCTTTCACATCTGCTTTATAGTATATTGTGTATATATATTCTCACTTATTTTCCCTACTAGACTGCAAGCTCTCTAAGGACTGGGGTGGTGTTTTATGTTTCTTTAGTTTCTCTGCTAACACTTAGAAAACCTGTACTTGTTTAATATTCAAAAATAAATGAAAATATAAGATACAGAGCTTGCATGGTTATGGAGTAATAGGAAACAGTTGGAAATAGCCAATAGAAGTTCCATTGAATCAAATCTTAGGATAAAATGCATCTACAATTTTATATATATATATATATATTTTTCAGAACATAAAATAATCTTTATCGGGGTGCTGCATTGTCCTAAAAACAAGCTTTAAAAAGTCAATAATATAGTGTTGGAAAGCAAAAATAGGAGGTGAAAAAAGGGGTGAAAGGAAGTTAGTCTTTTGCTGTAAGTTGTGGAGAACAACATAAAGATGAGCAGGAATAAAATCCAATCGGTAAGCTGAATTCAAGTGTTATTTGTGATGGAAAGAAAGTCTAGTGCTTCTTTAAAGGGGGTCATAGTCCTGTCTTCTGGAACAAAGAGAGTGAGGACTGTTTAACCTTGGGTGTCCAGGAGAGAAGTTAATGAATCTATACTCAGATAGACTGTCTTAAGGCTTTTCATATTTCAAACATTCCTGTTAATCCCCATTCAATTCGCGAGGGAGAAATGAGCCTTGATATATGTGAGAACACAACTTTTGTTTTCTTCTCACAAACTAGAAATTTGATTGAGAAACATATTCAAGTAGAAAACCAACTCTTCTGCATTTTCTTCACAACAAAGCAAAGCACAGTTTAGGCAAATTAGAAACTCAAAGGAAACAAATCTTAAAAAGGATAGTCTATAAGAGAAGAAAAGCAAAATTAATGGGATGGTGTCTCTCCTTTTCTGCCTTTGCTGTTGCTGTTTTTGCTGCTGCTGCTACAGTGGCTAAAAACATAATCACACACAGACCTGGTGTCAGGACTTGTATATATGGTCACGGTGTTTGTGCATACTTTAGTTTCAGTTCTCACACACATTTAAATGCAGTGATCTAGGATGATGTACATTTGTCCTGGAACAAGGGGGATCCCAAATTGATGCCCTCACCCCCCCCCCTGAAATTATACTTGGTGCAGAGCATGTGGAACTGTGTGTTAGATATCCAACTCTGACTCAATACAATCAAGGTGAGATTTCTAACACAGACCTAACCCACATCCTGGCCAATGCAGGCATTAGTCAACAGGTGCTCACTACTAATAGCTGACATAATATACCACCTCTATACTAGCAATAGAAAGTACTGTTTTCCAAACTTTCAAGTATATTTAGAAAAATAGCCTCCATAGGAACCAATTGTAGACAATCAGAGAAAAGGGGAATATCTGTGTTCTAGCCATCAGTTTCTTTTCATGTTCCTTCGTAAAATAATCTTGATTTACCTTTTCCCTACCTCTAGCAACAACAGGTGTTACTTTTTTATCCTGACTACTTCCTATGTGCCAAGCAATACTTCAAGCATCTTAAATATGCTAGCATCTATTTTTGTGGAAAACCTTACTTGGTATAATTATTATTCTTTGCTTCCTGGGTCACACCCAGCAAAGCTCAGGAGTTACTCCCTGCCTCTGCACTCAGGAATTACTCCCTAACCAAGCTTGGGGTATCATACGGGATGCAGGGGAATCACACCTGGGTCATTCATGTGCAAGACAAATGCCCTACCAGCCATACAGCACTCCAACCCCACTTGGTATTATTTTCATCATCATTTTTATAAGAAAAATAAGGCTCAAAGAGTTTTGTAACATATTCGAAGACTCCAGTCACTAAAGGAATCAGGAAAATTGATTTTTTCGAACTTTACAAATTAAAATTTTATGAAGATTTCATATTACTAACATGCAATTAATTATGTCCTCCCCCAATATTCATATGTTAAGTAGCTATACTGCTTAATATACGTTCAATAAGATTCCATTTGAAAATAGAGTGTTTATGGGGGATGTTAAGTTAAAATAAAGTCATTGGAGTAACCATAATCTAGTAGAAGAAATTTAGAAATGGATATATTAGAAATTTTGTATAGTTACAAGGTTAAGATAACCATCTACAAGACAAAGAGAAAAGTGTGGCATACAGCCTTCCTTGATTCTCCAAAGAAATTCCAATTTACAATTTAATTTCATAGTCTTCCAAACTGTGATATAACAGACTTCTATTGTTTTAGCCCCTAGTATGTTATATTTAGTTAATGCAGAATTAGCCAATTCCTACACATTACATATACTTTGATTGTTGAATATGTACAATGTGTTGGTATTTCCATACGGAGATGTATAACCCTAACTGCAATTATAGCAAATCCCAAGTGCACATTTTTCATATGGCATTGCTTATTCAGGATGTTTCTTAAAGATTAAAACACACTAATTGTGGCCTTTGCATATAGCTGCTTTTCATGAGAACACACTTTCTTCTCTTTTTTGGGATGTGGGAGTTTGTGGTAGTCTAACATCAGTGCTCAGGGTGTTGCTCCCAGAGAGGCTCAGGGACCCCTGAGACCTTACTTCTTTAATATGTTATATTATATAACATAGTCTAACTGTCTTACCTCTTTGTTCATGCTTGGATCAATATATTATGTAATACATTTCTATCAACTGAAAATTCAATTAATTATTCAAACCCTCTCTATTGAACCCTTACTGTATGGGGAAGTAAGTGAGATCACTTGATGATGAGTTCAAACAAATAAAATGCACAAAAAGGTAAAAAGTCTGCATTAATTTAAATCTAGAAAATGTTTTTTTCTGATGAAATGTATGGGAAGGTGTCTGAATTTCTGGAAACTTTAAATGCCTTTAAAACATTTCAGTTGTCTCTTCTCATCCACAGCATTGTAAGTGATGCAGATGTAAAAAAAAAAAGGAAGCACCAGAGACACTTCAATCCACTACTTTTAAAAAGTCATTTTCCGAGAGCCTCCTGGGAAAGAGAGAAATAAAGACCAGCTCTCTTATAAACCTTTAGACTCATCATGGACAACTCTGCTTCTGAAATGCCTCCATCCTCTAAAATCTAGTATTGCAAGATTAGCTAACCCAATGGCTTAAGAGGGATAAATGTGGGGTGTCTGTCAGCAGGGTGGATGTTTCTGGACTCAAAGGCTACAGAAGGAAGTGAATGATGCCTTGTTTCTTAATGCTGTTTTGCAGCTTGCTGAAACAGCCCTGCACAAAGTGCTTCAGGAAGTCCGTGCTCCCAGGAGAAACTTTGGTGAAAAGAGGAGGAAGCAATGACTAAAGGTGAATCTGGAAAATAAGACAGATAAGAGTATACCTTAAAGAGGTCTTGGGGGCTGGAAAGATAGTACAGTGGGGAGGGTGTTTGTCTTGCGCGTGACCAACCAGGGTTCGATCCTTGCATCGTGTATGGTCCCCTGAGGACCGACAGGAGTAATCCTGGAGTTCAGAGTCAGGACTAACTCCTGCGCATTGCAAGTGTGACCCAAAAAATGCAAAAAAAAATGGGGGGGGGCTTGGAACTGGACTGAAAGTTTCTGCTATCTGGTATCCATTATGGATCTGTATGAGTTCCATAGTATGGGAATACTGTGGGACATGTACATAGGAAAACTCAAAAGTGCATTTAAAAATGGAAAGTACAGATACGTTGGCAGCACGAAGAGAGACATGGGGAGAGATGACTAAAGGTAGGGACTTCATGCTTTGCATGTGGGGTTCTAAGGTCTGATTTCAGAGCTTTGAACAATCCTTTAATCACCACCAGAGTGGTCCCCAATAGCTCTGGGTTGCCTCAAAACATCAGCAAAAAAATATGAGTGACACAGAGAGATAGATGATCCAAAGAACTCAACCACATTACACTGATTAAAACTAAGTAATTTTATTTATTTTTTTTTGTAGTAGAATTTTTTTTTTAATTTTTTTTATTATACCACCGTGAAACACACAAATACAAAGGTGTTCATAATTGGTTCTTGGTAATACAGTATTCCAGCACCCATCCCTCCACCAGTGCCCCATTTCCACCACCAATGTACCCCTCCCCCCCATCCCCACCCGCCTTAATAGCAGGTACCCCAGTATCCTCTCTTTCTCTCTCTATCTCTCTCTGTCTCTGCATCTCTCTCCCTCTTATTTTACACATTATGGCTAGCCCTGCAGATATTTAGAGTTTATCACTTAAGTCTCTTTGTGTATATTCAGTGGTGAGTTTTAATCTGCCATTACCATTTCCCATATTTATTAAAACACTGGTATCTATATCCTATTAATGAATGCAGTCATTCTATATCTGTCCTTTTCCTTCTGACTAATTTCACTCAGCATGATAGACTCCATGTCCATCCATTTGCAGGTAAATTTCATAATTTCATCCTTTCTGACAGCCGCATAGTATTCCATAAGTGTAGATGAACCAGTTTCTTTAGCCAGTCCTCTGTTCTCGGGCATTTAGGTTGTTTCCAGATTCTAGCTATAGTGAATAGCGCAGATGAAGAAAGAAGTACAGATAGTGTTTCTGTTATGTGTTTTCGGTCTCTAGGTATATTCCCAGGAGTGCTATTGCTGGATCAAATGGGAGCTCAATATCTAGCTTTCGGAGGAATGCCCATATTGTTTTCCAAAGAGGCTGGACCAGTCGGCACTCCCACCAGCAGTGGATGAGAGTCCCTTTTTCCCCACATCCACGCCAGCACCGGTTGTAAAACTAAGTAATTTTAAAAAGCCTGTTAGTAGTTTAAAAATATAGTAGGTGATTATTTTTGGCACATTGAGGTCCCTAGGTGTATACTAGGTATACAAAAGATGCTGTCTGAGGCTTAGAGATGACAAGAAGAACAAAGTTCTAATTCAGGGCCTTGTCTTCTCTTCTGAGTTTTTCCATCTACTTAAATGTGAAGCCAAAGTTCAGGAATGGTAATAAAAGACTACTGATAGTTTACTTATAATACCGAATTAGGAAGAGATATTTCCTATAGAAAGACGTTGGGCAGATATAAAGATTGCAAAATCCATGAGGATTTAAAGACCTGAAAGTGATTTGTATAAGCATTATGAGGGGACAGAAAGCTAACAATATTTGCACATAATATATTTATAAAGTTATGCTCAGATATAATTTTGGAATTCCTCCCTCCACCACCTCCACCACTTATGTTCACCGGACCAATTCACATACTAAAACCTAGTTCTTTTATTTTCTGGTAGATTCTTTGTAAGATGATTAAGTTATGATCCTGAGTAGAATTTGTGTTTCATTTTATGAGGAGGGAGCTAAGAGTAGGTGGGTAGTTGGGTCACCACCAGTGACCAGTTCAGGGCTTAGTTTTGGTTCTGTACTCAGGGATCACTCCTGGTGCTGCTTTGATATGTGGTACCGGGTTGTACTAGGGTTGGCCACAAGCATGCTGAGTGTCTTAGTTCCTTATAACCTATCCAATCAATTTGGTGTTTTTTGCAAGAGAATCCAGAGGGCAACCTTGAACTACCATTATGCCACATGAGAGACACTTAAAGAGAATACCCTAACCAAGTTTACTGGAAGCGATCTTGTACTCCCCAGTCTCCAGACAGTGAAGAATAAACTATTATTGCTCATATGCCACCCAATCTATGGTATTTTTGTTATAACAGCATAAACAGACTAAGAAATATAGTAGGAAATAAATACAAGTTCCAGGAGGGAATAAAAAAATAGACTGAGAAATATAGGGGAAGATGAATACAAGTTCCAAGAAAGGAATGAAAATGTGGCTGGCAAATGCAAAAGAGATTTAGTATAAAGAAAAGTCTGAGGTGCATATTCTAACATTGCCCTTCCTACTTCTCATTCTCCCATTCTTTAGAAGAACAAAGAAAATCTTGGGGAAGACCAACCTGATAAACACAAAAAAATGGAAATTAATTCATCTTACAGAGGAGAATATGCCCACCTTTGTGAAATTCATAGCCTTGTTTGCAGAGATGAGCTACATAGGTAGAGAACTTTGTCTAGTGATGAGCACTAGCAGATTAACACCTAGGCAAGTTCCCAGCTCCAATTAAAATCTGCTTTCACAGTATAGTGCCTTTTACAATATAGTACAATATATTACAATATAGGTTTGGAGACTGTCACTTCAGTTTTGAGAACAACGGGTATCCTCATCTTCCTGTAGGTGTCCCCTATGAACCATGGTGAGCCTCGGATTGCAACCTCTTTCTCACCCTGTGAAGGTCAGGATTGTAGTTGAAAAACGAATCCTGGTGATATAAATTATGTAAAACAACCACTTCAGGGTGTTAAACTGAACTGAAGTCTGAATTTAACTTGCCCAGCAAATCACTGAAAAGGGACTATAGCAATATCTTTAATAGATGATATAAATACTTAAGGCATAAAACTGCCTATTCTACTTATTTCCAATATAGCATTCCCCCTCCTTTCGCAGACCTGATTAGGGCAGATAAACAGGCTCTAAAGCCTGTTTCCTGGGATACACATATTTTCCAAAGAGCACCACCACCTTCTACATTGCATATACATGTTTGATTTCTATCTGTGATTGGCATCAGGAAAACTAGGAGCAACAGCAAACAAGCCCTGCTACAGGATCCTTACATTACTAAAGTTATTAAATTTATGTATTGCTCATTAGTTTTTTTTTTTTTGGGCCACACCTGGCAATGTTCAGGGGTTACTCCTGGCTCTGCACTCAGGATTTACTTCTGGCGGTGCTCAGGGGACCATATGGGATGCCAGGGATTGAACCCCATCGGCGCATGCAAGGCAAAAGCCCTACGCTATTCTATTGCTCTGGCCCCTGTATTGCTCATTATTAAAAACTGATATAAAGTGGTCTAAGTAGATGGTTCTTGTCATCCTCTAAGCTTCATCTAGAAGATTCCCAACTTAAAATCCACCTCCTTTGGTGACCCCTAACATTATGAATTTGTTTAACTTCCTGTTCAGACTATAATGGGCTACCATGTCACTTGTCACTTGTCACTTGTCTTCCCGTTGTTCATCGATTTGCTCGAACAGGCACCAGTAACGGCTCCATTCTTTGGGAATGAGGTCCATTTTTGTTACTGTTTTTGGCATATCAAATACACCACACGGGGCAGAGCCCTGGGTGTAGACAAGCTCTGTCTCCTGTCTGCCACCTGCCAATGCAGCTGGGCACCACAGCCACACCTGCAACACCTCAAGGGCAGGAGAGCTACCATGCATCTATATTTTTTACTTGCATCTTTTCTCTCAAAGTAGAATAAATTTAGTGTTCTCTGAATCACAGTGAAAGTCTTATTCCCCACCATGGTTTGTGACAAGATATACTAAGGCAGTTTTGGGGTGGGCAAAAAGTTAAAGTTTTAAAGTTACTGAAATCCAAATTTCATACCAATTTTGTCATTATTCTCAGTCAGTTACTTCTTTAAAGTAGGATGGTTTCACTAAGCACCTAATTATAAAACTTGAAGGAGAGTAGGAAATATGTGTTTCATACCTGATCTCCTTGTTTTTATTTTGTTTTGTTTTGGGGGGCCGATCAGTGTGCTCTTTGGTGTTTGTTGAAGGTCATTGGCAAGTGACCCTTTGAACACCTTGAATCCCTATATTGCAACTTTTCTCTACCTTTAAATTATATCATCATTTATAAATCTGACTCTAATGCCATTTCATTTATTCCCTAATATTTCCTAACTTTAACATTTGTAACATTTGTCTTTTTTTTTTTCAAAAACATTAACACTCTATCCTAACAGCTAACTGCTAATTTTCAACTACTTGTATAGACATGACTTTTTCCCCAGGAAGCTCTTTGATGAAGAGGTGCCATTTTCCCCCCCTCTTTATAGATATATTGTGAATTAGCAAGGCAAGTGGTGGTTACTAGAAAAAAAATAATTTCTGATCATCATAGATAAAATAGACACAAAATGATATAAAAACCAGTATACAAGGAAGAAATTAGTAAATTATCTAAAGGCTACAAAAATTTGGCGTGAGCCATTATCTTTCCACAAGGCACTAAACAGAATGTCTCATTGAAAGCAATTTAATTCTATCTCTGTATATACATATCTCAACACTTACATAAAATTAAAAGATACACTTAGAGAAAGGAGAAAGCTGAGTTATTTGGGTTTTTCAAGACAGAGAGTCTTTGTAGAGAATAAAACTTCTGAAGAACTTCAAGTGGTTCCAGTTGCAAGATTTTAACTAGAAAAATCCTGTAGAGTTGGGAATAGTATTATTTTTGCTATAACATATGACCTATCAATCAGCTGAAAATGTATAAGTAGGAGTAATTCTTTGTAGTTTACTTTCCCACCCTAATCACACTGCTTTCTTCCGGTTCTGTGATCCTGTTTATCTGTGACCACTTGAATTAGCACTTCTGTGAATACATTAGCCTTCTTTGTAATTTCTTACAGGTATAATTTTGTTTCTAGCTAAACATTAGCTTTCTTCAGAGAGAGAGAGTTTTTTTTCCACCTTCAGAAAACCTAATACAAACCTGAGAGCATGCAGAGAGCATGCAGCCCATTTTCATTAGGACTTACTAAATTTCATCCATTCCAAATATCACCGCAAAATCCAACTACATCTCAAAAGCCCACAATCTTTCAGTAAGAAAACACGTGACAGGGTGCCAATAAAACAGCAATTCCTTTTCAAAACTCCTCTAGGAAGTGAAACCTTGTTACACAGTAGAGCATAACAATTTGAAATCCTGAGATACAGAGGAAGGCTCCGCACTAAGAAATAAGACTCATCACCCACACCATAGCATCTGGTTACTACAGGGGACTAATTCCTGTCCTTGGATGCCCAGAGTACACCTCCTATTATGCCAACTTAAATGAAAACCCTAAGGGGAGACTATGACCCTAAAGATTTATCTGCTGATATAACCATATTAGATCCTTTCAAATCCTTTAATTTGCAAAAAAGTCCCAAAGTCGGTGAACCAAACAAAAAGCCACTCTCTTCCCATGCTGTGTAACTTGGGTGATATTTATGGACAGGGAGAAGTTCTGTGTTCAGCAATTTCCTAATCAAGTAAAAACAAATGGAGAAAGCAAATCCATGAAATAGGAAAGGGCAAGACCACCCAGCTATGACTTAAACGGCTGCGGAGAAATGTTAGCGCCATTACGCGACCGAGCCTCCTGCGCCAGTCAAAGCGTATTTATCATCGATGCTATAGAGGCTGAAAGTTGAGAAAATGACCTGAGGATATTAAAACTAGTCCTTTCCCCATTGGTCCTATAGATAGAACCTGAAAGTGAGAGTCTATAGCCTCAAATAATTGAAGATATCTTAACAGATTCATTTGTTTACTGTGGAGCAATTCATCATTGGTTGTGTCTGATGATAAATTCTAATCTAACAAATCATTAAAAAATTCTCATTATCTGTATGTCAGTGCTGGACTTCCAAAAAGAAAAATGCACTGCTCTGACTTTCTTCCAAAACTAACAAGTTTATTTTAATGTTTTTGCTTCTTTGTTTTGGTCTCCGGCTTCTGCTTGGACTTGGATGCCCAGCTCTTTACTTAGATGCCTGTGGCTCTTACTCTACAATCTTCTCGTTCGTGGACAGTCCTCAGTTGTCTTGGAGGGGGGAGAGGGTTGGGTGGCTACAGACTTAGATAATCACAGTCCTGTAAGTTTCGTCTATGACCTTGCCCTTAGGCATTCTTTCTTGTCTTCCTGACTTGCCTTGCCCAGATTTTAATTCCTCTCCCATGCCCCAGAATCATGGTGAAGGGACATTTAACTACCAACGTGAAAGATTTCAGTTTGCTACTCTAATGAATTTAGGGTGCTCTCTAGTACAAATTCTACTAAGAGATACTAAGATCAGCTCATACAGATATAGAAAAGAATTCCAGAGAAAACTCAGAAGAATTTTCAAGAATGAATGTATTAAAAGATGGAAAGAGAAACTGTGGTACATCTATACAATGGAATACTATGCAGCTGTCAGGAAAAAATGAAGTTATGAAATTTGCCTATAAATGGATGGACATGGAAAAGATCATGTTGAGTGAAATTAGTCAGAAGGAAAGAGAGAGAGATAGAATGACTGCATTTATTTGCATGACATAAATATATCAGGTGGTCCTACCAAAAGTGGAAATTACATAAACGTGAGGGAATCAGAGGTTAGGTAAGACAGAGAAGGGAACATGTGTGAATAAATGTTGAAAGGGCTGGTACCAACATAGAACCGATCACTAAATACAGGCAAAAAATGCACATGATGGCTTCCAAGTGTATGTAGTGCAACCCACAATGTGTGGGAGAAGAAAGGGAAGAGAGAGGGAGAAAGAAAAGAGAGATAAAGAACCTATTTAGGCAGGCTACGGGGGGGGAGGGAATTGGGGACATTGGTGGTGGGAGATGGGCACTGGTGGAGGGTGGGTGCTGGAACACTATGTGACGAAACCTCCAAACATGAACCACGTTGTAATTGTATATCTCACAGTGGTACAATAAAGTAATTAAATAAAAAGACAAAAGATGGAAAGAGGCTTTAAGATCTTTTACTACAGAACATCCTAGTTAATGCATTGCATTATTGCAGATGAAGATGATGGTCAAACGGAGGAAGGTTTGGGAGGTTTCAGATAGACTGAAATCGCTATCATGTTTCTCTCTGGGACCAGTTCTGTTACTTTCCAGTGTTTTTTCTTCTTTTTGAAGGCTCTGGAGAGACCTCCCAACATTTGCAGAAAATTTAAAATCAATTAGTGTTTTTTGGTTCCTGAGATTATATTGTAACCTGTCTGGGCAATAAAATCAGCAATGCAGAGCATTACTTTTCTCTAAGAAGAGCTTGAATAAATAAGACATTTATAAAAATGAGTGGAAAATTTGAAATGAATATCCCAAGTACCATAAAAAACCAAGCTAAAGAAATTGAATTTTCTTTTGAGTCTCTTAGAGAAAGGAGCATTTGAGGATTTTATACATAATTTATAAGAAAAATTGTCCCGTTTCACTCAGGTATGTACCATATCAGTTTGTGGAAAAGATTAAGCAAGCTGTTTCCTTTTTTTTAATTGAAATCAAATATAAGCATGAAAGAAAAATGAATTTTGGATGAGAGAGAATGCAATAAATCACATGGCTAAAGGCTTCCTGGACTTTACTTACAGGTTTACTTTTTCTAGAAAAAAAAGGTAATTTTAAACTTACTTATTGATGAGTAATAAGAAAAGGCATCAAAGTCAAACCCTACTTAGTGCTAAAACTTGTATTCACATTTTCCTATTATTCTAAGAAGGCCTAGGGCTAGGCATAAATAACATATACTTCACTGGATACCTGATGATTCGAACAGCATCAGTAAAATACTTGGGACTGGTTGTCATTATTCCATAAATATTACCATAATCGACTTAGAAATTTTTTTCTCATGGGAAAATTTTAAATTGCAAATATTCCCAGAAACACCACTCATTCCATTTAGAGTCTTGCAAACTTTGTCTGCACCTCACATTAATAGGATTCTTGGAAAAAGAAGAGGACAAAGAACAAAAATTAGGCAGAGGGAAACCAGAGCTATATAGTATTGCCATAATTTTGTTGATTAAGAATTTAAGATAGGCTCAGAGAATGATACTACCTATCTCTATAGAAAAGTTAACTCACTTTACCAAGACCCCCTGTTCATTTTTTTCCTTCCGTCCAAAACATCATTTTGGGGAAATTACCCTCTGGGCCAACAGTAGAGGAGATAAGCATGGACTCTATGTTTTCTCATGGCATGAGCTCCTTTTCAATGCTTTCTGGTATTCAGCACATTCTTTTAGAGTTCCCCGTGTGAGAGAAGAGATAATACCCCCCTCTCTCTCCTCCTCTCTCTTTAGTATCCTGTAGATCTTCCTCAAAGCTATTTCTTCCAAGTATCCTAGTACTGAAACAAAGAAAGGGAGGTTGAAATAGGTTTATAGTCTAAAAATTCATTTATTTCCATAACTTGCTACTTATATAAAATGAAAAGGAAATTAAACAACACCATTTTATCATTTCAGAGATATGGTCAATAATCTCATATTTATTAGTACTTAGCATGCACTAATATAACTCTATCAGACAGTCTCCAATCCCACTCTATTTGCTTTTTTGATTATTCTAGTAGCAAGCCCAAAGTTGCTACTTATTAAGATCCCCCATTTATGAATGAGAAAGCGGAGGATATTGATAATATAAGTTACCTTCCCAAAGATCACACAGGGAGCAAATCACAGAAATTATGGCTTGAATCTATTTCTATCTACTCAGAACTAATGTTCTTAAAATGCTGCTAATCAGAAATTTTGATTACCAAACCTAAGCATGACGTTTGAAATGGTCTACGTAGGAAAGCAATCTAAAATTGGGGCAGTAGGAGGGTGTTTGCCTTGTATCCAGCCAACCCAGTTCTCATAACTAATGCCAACATAAAGATCCCAAAGCACAGCCAGGAGGGGAGTGAGTGATCCTGAGCACAGAGTAACCCCTGAGCACCTCCTGGTGACGTCCCAAAGTAAAACCAAAAATAGAATTTACTATTTTTCTTAAATAATGTAATATTTTTGTACACTTTTTCTGAAATAATATCATTAAATATAGTCCCTATTCCAAACCTAATAAAATTCCCGGAAAAAGCATGTGTAGTCGCAGCACTTCCAGGGTATAACAGTGATTCTCCAAGTGTTGCTATAAAATTGTTTACATAAGGGTATAATGATTTACATTACTTCCATACATGGCTGGGGAAGTGAGGAGGGGAAGGTTAGAATCCATATTCAAGACACAGATACCTAGACTCTAACTATGGTTTCTCACTTCAATTCTATGAAGTTACCTCCTGTCTCCTCATGCTAGTACATGTGGGAAGATTTCAATGATCATTATTTCCTATTAATATTTGAGAATCATTGGTCACTTACTAGCCCAAGGAAGGTAGTAAAAAGAAGTGATGGAGGAAAGTCAGCAACCATGGTGGGGTGAACTAAGGACAAGCCTCCAAACAACCCTTAGGATTTAACTTTAACTATCGACACCTCTCTGGATTCTGAAAACAGATTTCTGTGAAAGGTGGAGGGAGGTAGAAGGGGAAGAGATGCCTGACTTTTTACGAGAAACCAATATAAAAAATGGAGATGAAGTATATAATAGGACCTCTGCTCGGCTACACCACCCAGCAACCTACAGTTCTCACGAGATAAGAATTGAGCTAGAGGTTTCCCTAGGAAAAGTTGTTGACATTAAGCAGAAGCTGCTCAGCTTTCTGTTAGAGTTCTCAAGGGAAAACTCCTGTCATGTTTTTTTAGCATAATCTACACTAGTCCTATAGTGTGAATCAGAGCACAATGTGTCAGAGTGAGGAGAGACCAGTATAGTGATGATCTTAACGTTTTCACTTACTTTTTTTTTTCTTTTTTGGGTTACACCTGGCAATGCTCAAGGGTTTCTCCTGGCTTTGCACTCAGGGATTACTCCTGGCAGTGCTCGGGGGGACCATATGGGATGCTGGGGGGATTGAACCCAGGTCAGCAGCATGACAAAGGCAAATGCCCTACCCACTGTGCTACTCTCTGGCCCGCATTCACTCCCTAAGAGGGAGCAGATAGAAGGCAACACAACCGAGAACAGTTGGCAGGCCCTGCACAGTGCCGCTTTGAGCACCCTCTGATGCCCTCACCAGGCATGGCTTACAGAGATAGTGTTTATCATTTAACTAAGATGTTCATTTTATGGTAGTGGATGGCACAAGAACATAAAAATTGCTTTAAAAATCCAGGACAACTGACAAAGAAAAATATATGGGAACAACAGTACAATGGGTGAGGAACTTCCTTCCATGCTGGACCACCTGGGTTCAACCTTTGGCATCTCATATGGTCTCAGAGCCTGCCAGGAGTGACCAAGCCCCAAAAATAAATAAATAAACAAACAAATTAATTTAAAAAAAATAATTTCCATTGTATATTTACAAACAAATACATGGATAAATAAATAAATAACAGAACTAATGAAAATCTGTGGTTCCAAAGGAATTGAAAGTTTATAAGAAAACACTGTGTTCACAATGGTTTATAAACTGAGATCCATAAAACCTCTTTTACCATAATCCCGTTCCTACCACCTGTGTGTGTAACGTGGGGGAAATGAGGTCCTAAGAGACAGATCTTTAACCCTCATACCAGTTATCAGAACTGGCATGAATTCTATCTCATGCTATATCTTTGTTTGATTAAAGATTTTTCAAATAAGAAAGGTCTCAGAAATATTGTGCCCTGAAGAAAAAAATTAAAGCTCACTAAGATTCCTGTAAGAAAAGTAATAATACCCTAAGATACTCTCTGGGCCCAAATGACCTTAAAATTTCACACCTACTAGCCTGACTCACATTTTCTTTCCTCTTGTGTTTACTAATGAACAGAATTTGAATCTCAAACTACAGTTGGGATCCGTTGCAATAATTCATAAGGATTTCAGCCTTGATTTCAGCTCCAGAGGCACTACCTTGTCTTAGCCGCATGGCCTCACAAATTTAATACTTTGAATATTTTAGCACTAATTATTTTCTGCTAGAGTTCAACAAAACAATCAATCAGGAGCCTTTGTGTATTTGTTTGCAAGGTGATAACAATGTATTCAGGGTTTTGGGAGGCCTCCCCATATCCAGAGAGGATCAAACAGTGTAAGACCAAAGTATAACTGGTGTTTAGTGATGTAATTTCTTGGTTACATTTGTCCAAAGTTTTCCATCTAAAAAATGGGAGGAATAATAATTATCCCAAACATAGATTTTGGAGGAAGTCTATTTAGAACCATAAATCATAAATACTAGAATCACAGAGGACAGAAGGACCCCAGTACAAGCTACCATTACGCTATGGTTTCCACTACTATGAACAACCACACTACATTGCTCTCTATGATTGACTCTAACTCAACCATAAGTATCACTCTTTAAATACCTCACACTAGTATCAATACTACCAAGACTCAGGGCTATGGTTTCATCATCGAAAATACCAGTACAGTATCTGTATAATCCAAGACTCCTTTATTATTAATCATTTAATAAATAAATGAAAGATGAGAAAGAGCAATTAACCAAGATATTATAGCATTTGCAGTTCCACTTTCAAATACAAAATATGGTTTACAAATCCTTTAAAATTATTCAGTACAACATATAAAGAAAGGGCTGAGAGCCCAAACATAAACTAAATGGTGCTTTTGTAATGTTCTGTCTCATTGTGATTCAAAAATATTTTGCCAAATGTCTACGAGAAGTTCACTTATCAAATGTCGAGAACTCTATGAAGGAAGATTATCTGGAGGAGACTAATGAATGTTAAAATACCTACATAAAAAATATAATATTTTTGGAGCATATATTGCATATATTTATTACTGGTATCCACATCATATTTTTATATCAAGACTATTGCAACCATAACTCTTTTTTATATTTTCTACATGCTAAAAATCCACATTTGTTTAAATCCAGGCATTTATTTTTAGTTTAGAAACAGGAAGTGACCACAATTTCTTAGTAAGCATAATCGCCTCAAGTGGGTAAAACATTTATATTATGGTGCTTGTACATATATTTATAAGTTTATATAATTTTATATAAATACACTTTTTATTTTGCATATATACATATGTAATGTGTACATATGTGTGACCTACAACATATATATACATATATATGTGTCATATTATACATAATCTCTCTAACAATCTTAGCCAAAAGAAAAAGAAGCCTATATATGTGCTTACACATATATATCTCTCTATAATACAAAGTATTTATATATATATATATGTAATTGCTTATGCATTTATATATATATGTACATAATGTATGCTTTTTCTGTTTCTCTAATGTGTGAATATATAATATACGCATATATCTATATAATATTTGTATACAATGTATACTATATATTACATACATATGTATATATGTTCAATATAGATAATAAATAGACACAGATACACAGGGCAGAGCTGCTACAGGCTCCCCCTATGCTTGGCTGATCATGAGGGCACCCAAGATAGATGGCTGGTTCCAGCCCTGGCCCGCCATCCCAATAGAGCCTCACAAAAACCAGAGAACCCCCACACCATGAGGGCACCACAGCTTCGTCAGAGTTCCACCCAAGAGAAAAGATGATCTGTCCCCATTGTTTGCAGCTGATCAGTAAATGCAAGAACCAAAGACTAGCTATTACTAAGAGTATCCCACCTGCATGGCAAAGGCTGGCAAGCTACCTATGTTGTATTTGATGTGGCAAAACAGTTAGAATTATGGACTCATTCCCATGACCTGAATGAATGATTGAGGATCTTCATGTTCCTGGAGTGAACAGATGCCCTTGGGGCTACACTAGCAGACTACAAGGATGTATGGAGATGTTACTGGTGCTCGCCGAGCAGATTGGTGAACAATGGGAAGACAAGTGATACAAGTGATCTATTCAATTAGGGTTGGTGACATATATTTAGTAGTTTTTGTTTGAGCCGATAGAATATAGTGCTTAGCATGAAATCATGTGCTTTGTGATATGTGTTTATATTTTGTTATAAGCAATGAAGGAGTTTTGAATTATGAATATTTTTAATGATTTTGAACATCTAATATAATCTAAATCTGTTCTATATGGCATTTCTGCTCTAGAAGTAGTGTTGACTAAGTCACCTCAACTCTGATATGGATGCTACAATAACACTGACCCTTTCTCTGTTTAGCTCATTCGTGATTTTTGCATCACAAAAAGTTTGCTTTTTAAAAATATAAACAAGAGTCTATCACAGCACTACTTGAAACCCACCAGTGAGTTTGGGCTTCAAGCCATAAAAATCCTTGAGCATGTTGTGCGAGGATCCCTCAGAACCGGCCTCACCGACATCTGAGTTAATTTAGAATCATTCTAACTTTTCCCACCCTACCCCACTCTCACTTGCTCTAGTCACACTAGTCTTGCCAACCTCCAAACAACATGAATGTTCCATCATGTTAAAATCTTTTAGAATATATTGCAGATCCTTTTCTTTATTTTTCATATTGCCTTCTCAGAGAGACCATTCCAAAAACACCACAATTAAAAATGACACGTTCCTCTAGATCATTATCCATCTGGTTACAAAGAGTATTTTACTCTTAACATTTATGTTATCTAGTTCCTTTCTCACTCCTATCTGTTTATAACAGTTTCATTGAGATATAATTCACATGCCATAAAATTCACCCTTTTAAAGTATATGATTTAGTGCCTTTAGCTTACTTACAAAATTGTGCAGCTTCACATTATATCATTTTGGAGAGAGAAAATTTGTCCCCTCTGATGAAAGCAAAATTCTGAAACTATAGACATCAATCCTCAATCATCTATTCCTGACAACTTCTAATCCACTTTCTGTTCCCATGGATTTGAATACTGTTGACATTTCACATATAAAAGATCAGGCAAGTTATGTACTTTGGTGTAAGACTTCTTTCATAAGAAGAATGTATTCAAGATCTGTTGTTATAAATTTAATGGTGCTTAACCTATTTTCCTTGAAATAATATTCCATTGTGGGAATGTTACCTTTGATTCCAAATGCGCCAATGAATGAAGGGAGATATAGGTGAGTTCTTCTCTGTGGGGAATAGTCTATATAATGCAATTATGCATTTTTGCTCTTTTATGGTGATGAGTGTCTTCATGTCTCTTGGGGTCACTCAGAATGAGACTTATGATGGTAGATGTCACTTCATTTCTGAAGATACCGACGTCAGGCACCCAAATATTTGAGTATAGGATCAGTGAGCTTATTGTTTCAAAGAAAGTTGTCGCTAAAATTAACCTGTAAAAGTTTGTCTCAAATATCTTGTCACAATAGGCTAAAAACATATAATTCAGAGAAGTAAGGAGTTTGCCTTGTATGTTGAGAGACCAGGGGTTTGGAGTCCCCCCAAATAAATCCCATATGGTCCCCCTGTAAGGGGTTGCCACTAAGGTCCCCAACATTGTCAGGACAGAATTTTCTCTTCCACCTCCAAGGATGCTGGGGAACAGATGAAAGCTCTGTTTTCATAGGGAAGTATGTAGTAGATGTATAAATCAGAAGTTATTCAGTCAAGGTAACTTATGTGATTTGCCACACACCCTCTAGCTTAGTGTTTCCATAGAAGAGAGGTCTCATTAGAAGAACCTTGGATTAAATAGATTAAACTGGGAGTGGGAAAAACAAAAAGCTCCCAGATTAGCTAGATCTGTCATCCAACAGTCCCCAGGAGAATTTCACTGAGGGTGCAGAATCATGAGTAACCCTTGAGCATTGAGCATTGCTGAGTGTGACTTTCTACAAGCAAAGAAACCCACGAAGCCTTAGGTCACTTAGAAGTCTTCATTGTCTAATAAAATAATGTAATATAAACTAGTTTTCCAAACTAGTTGTGTTTTTTTGCCTTTTTGGGTGCACCCATCATGCTCAGGGGTTACTCCCTGGCTCTTTGCTCAGGAATTACCTCCCGGCAGCTTGGGGACCAATGGGATACTAATTATTGAACCTGATCTGCCGTGTGCAAGGCAAGCACCTACCTTCTGTACTTATCTCTCTGGCCCTCAAACTAGTTTTAAAATTTATCTCTACCCTAACATCAGTGATGATGGGGATATTTGTATTTAAATACATAGCACAATTTAAGGTGAGGAATTATCATAGCTAGGAATTAAATCCCAAACAGAAACTTCACCTATATGCACTGCTACAAATACGTCAGTTTGCAGGGACTCTGGTAAGATTTTGGGAACCACCTTAAGAAATTATACCAGGTTAAGCAGTCCACAGCTTTTAACATGTTTAGAGACAGTTAAAGAAAAGAAAGAAGTGAATGACATTAAATCTTTGGTACTACCACTGCTTACGTCAAAACTTGAGTCAAATGAGTTTTATCTTCCTAGCTGCACAATGGGTATCTCAAAATCCTGCTAGAAGACATTTATCTCCAACAAGGTTATTTAAGACCATCAAAGCACAGGAATTAACCTAGTGGAGCCAGACCAATGGTCCATCCAGCCAGGATCTTGCCTCTCTGAGTAGCCAGTGTGAAGTGGTATTAATAAAGAGGCAAAAGTCCTTACTGTAATGCACCCTAATTGTGCGATGTCAGGGCAGGGAGCTTGGAGTAATCTCTTCTGAGCTCAGCTGGTGACCAACTTCTACCCTGAAGCAGGAGGCCTGCGGCCCTGTAATCGTAACCTGGCAAGTGTAACTACTGGCTCCATTTCAGGAGCATGATTTCCCAGTGCTTTAAAGAAAGAGGTTGGATATTTACCACCCAACAAGTTTGCTGCTATACAGTATGGTGAGCCATTAGAGTTAATCCATTAGCAAAGGGGAAAAGGTCTTCAGGGAGCTGGGGAGTTTAAGTCAGAAATCCACATAATTTGCTTGCCAATTCCTCCAAAAATATTTCATTTTGTTCTTAAAACTGACTTTTTTTTTAAAGATAAATACCATATTCTGTCTACCATTACCTGGTTGTTTAAACAAAGCTAATATATACTTAACTATCTTTATTCATGTATGGCCTAACAAGAAAAAGTTGTAAAAGCAGTTAAAATCTGAGAGAAGATTACCTGTGCCTTCCGAGCTGACACAAAGTTATTTTCCAAAGCTTTGATAAAAAGAAATGCAAATTATTTATTTATATTTTCCTCCTAAGGGTAAATTAGGGTTAGCTTCTGGGATAAAATTGAGGGATAAACAGATACTAGTGAACAGAGTAATTCTATTTTATTGGGCGAACAAAAAAAAAGGAAAGACTTTAATTTTGGGTGCAATTTGAATGGGGAAACAAAAGTACAGTGCTGAAATGGAAGAAGTGACTGGACACAAAACTCTGTAGAGCATCAGAACAAAGTTAAGTGTGTGTCAACCTTTTAATAAGGTTGTGACTTGAACTGAAAGAGCAAGTAAACCTACAGAAATGCACTTAAAAGTATGATTGTGCAGGAGATAGTGCAGTGGATAAGACAATTTAATTGCACATAGATGATCTTTTAGTTTAGTCCATAGCACTGTATATAGTTCCTAAGCCTGGCCAGGTGTGACTCAAACCAATATAAAAATCAAGAACTGTGATATGCTATGTACTTGCCCGAGATGGTACAAGTTTTTTTTTTTTTTTTTTACTTTTTTTTATACCACCGTGAAACATACAATTGCAAAGGTGATCATAATTGTACTTTGGTAATACAGTATACCAGCACCCATCCCTCCACCAGTGCCCCATTTCCACCACCAATGTACTCCACTCCCTCCTACCCACCCCCAGGCTGCCTATAGTAGGTAACACTAGTTTCTCTCTTTCTCTCTCTGTCTACTCTCTTGTCTCTGTATCTCTCTCCCTCTTATTTTGACATTGTGGCTAGCTACAGGTATTAGGAGTTTATCACTTAAATCTCTTGTGTATATTCAATGGTGAGTTTCGTCTCCATTGCCATTTTCCACAGTAGCACACTGGTATCTATTTATGTCCTATTAATGTGCAGTCATTCTATATCTGTCCTTTCCTTCTGACTAATTTCTCTCAGCATGATAGTCTCCATGTCCATCCATTTCATCTTTTCTGACAACCGCATGAGTATTCCATAGATGAACTACAGTTCCTTATGCAGCCCTCTGTTCTCGGGCATTTAGGTTGTTTCCAGTTCAGCTCCAGTGAATACTGCGCAGAGATGAATAAAGTACAGATAGTGTTTCTAAATGTGTTTTTTCTCTCGGGTATATTCCCAGGAGTGCTATTTGGATCAAATGGGAGCTCAATGTCTAGTTTTTTGGGAGGAGTACCTTTTATTTTCCAAAAGGCTGGACCAGTCGGCCCCCACCAACAGTGGATGAGAGTCCACTTTTTCCCCACATCCACGCCAGCACTGGTTGTTCTTACTGTTTTGTATGTGCCATTTCGTGTGTGAGATGGTACCTCACTGTTGTTTGGATTTGCATCTCCTGATGATTAAAGATGAAGAGCACTTTTTCATATGCCTTTTGGCCATCCGAATTTCTTCTTTTTGGAAGCTTCTGTTCATTTCTTCTCCCCTTTTTTTGATGGGGTTGTTTATTTTTCTTGTTGAGTGCTACTTTGGTGCCTAACTATATCCTGGATGTTACCCCTTTGTCAGATGGGTGTTGGGTGAATATCCTTTCCCTCTATGGATTGTCTTTGTATCTTGGTCACGTTTGTTTTTGAGGTGCAGAAGCTTTAATTTGATATAATCCCATTTGTTTATCTTTGCTTCCATTCAGTCAAAGCTTTACCCTTTGAGATCAATCATCCAACCAGTTAGCAGTGACTAAGTATGTCTCCATATAAAGCCCAGACTCCCTTTGTGATGGATTTGGGTGGATTGAGGCAGCTTGAAGCCATGCATATGATCACTCTGAGACTCTCCAGA